>BQNB010080849.1:9278-29803 GCA_026074375.1 Tanacetum coccineum
ATGTGGTCCTTACTCCAAGAAATCTCCAATACGCCGTATCCCACATCGCCCGATACTGCGTATTGACCTGTTTCTGGACTTTATAAATACAAGACCTTAAACTCAATTTTAGGTATGCAAGTGAATCCCTAAAGCACCAAGTCGGCCAAGAAACGAATAAAGGAGCATAGAAGGCCAGAAAAGAGCCTCAAGATCATAAGGAAACTCTTGTAATCTTCGTGCAACTAAATACGCGTTCGGTTCAGGTTTTTTTTTCTTTAATCGTTCATATATAAAACCGTGTGTATTTTTACAATGACTATCGGCTGATACCTTTAGGTATCCACCATATTTTTGAAGATTTAATGTTTGGTTTGTTTATCTTGATTGCTTAATTTATCGTTGATTGTTGATTATGTTTATCAATTTATACTTGTTTACGTGGTTAAGTATGCGACCTATCATTCAACTGGGTCTAGCCCTACGTATTTAATGCGCTACAACTTCGGTGTTGTTTGGGCGTAGGCTAAGAGTCCGGGATAGCTCTCCACATTGCAATTTATATATCACAAATATTGACCTATCATTACCTTTAGTTTAGTGAGCTTAGTTGAGCCACAAGGTGACCTTGGTATCAACGAGTACGTTCTTATTCCATTAGTAAGGACTTGGAAGTGGACTACTAGTATGTAAAGAACCGTTAAACAGTAAGTGGGTAAAGTCCCATGAGCTAGGGTTTAGTAAGAGCACCATTATTAATCTCCTAAGGTAGATTATAATCAACAAATGCTTGCTTTATGCGGATGCGTCTAATTGTGACAGAATTAGCGTGTCTAGGTCTTAGGAAGAAGTACCGCCTAAGTCTAGGAATGATATGCCCCTTCGAGATAAGACAATCATTGCACTAAATAAACAAACCTGCGTTTTATCAGATTATTCATGGTTGATACGTTTTCCTTACATTAGTTCTTATGCTTTTCTATCTTTCGTTTGTCTTCTTATGTGTGTTTTTGCTTTACTTGTCATCAAAACTCCTTAGGTTAGATACCATAAACTATTGCCGTCTCTCAGGCCTGAAACCCCCCTTCTTGGCATTTAGTTTAGGTTTAACTTTGATAACTAATAATATGATAGAATAGTATTAACGCTCTCGCTCTTAGTGATCGACACCCTACTTACCATGAAACTCCATCTGACTGGGTACACTGCCCGTTAAAGTGTTGTTTTTAGGTATAGTCGGCATAAAATAAATAGTAAAACTTGATACATAAATAACACCTACACAATGACACATCAGCTACTCGCTTACCATGTAATTATTGACCTGAGATAAACATGCTTAAAATGTCAAAATAAAGTTGATGAGTTCATAGGTTTTAGTAATTAGTAATGTGGATCACAAGATTTCAAGGAGTTATGACTATTGTAACACATACAATGTCATATAAAAAGTTATTACTATAGCACTAAGCTCATGACACTTAAGCCTTAACAAAACAGTGTGAACCCTAGTATATTATATTCGTGCCCTGAAATTCGATGTTTTGCCAAAACACCCTAGTACTACCTCAAATGTAATGCGTCTATTATACCTTTGGTAGCTCATAGTTTTCTACGCGAACAGGGTTTATCAACCCTAATATCTCTATTCACAACATTCGTGCTTACATAAACTAATTAATGGTTCATAATAGAGGGGAATTCATGGCAATAGGGAAACTTAAAAAATACGTAAAAGTTCAAAAGCTACTTGTGTCCATAAGTAAAACCAAGCATATATCTCACCCCAAGTATTTCAAAACAATCATAAAAACGAGAAAGTAGGGCTATGAAACTCACCTCAAGCAAGAATCCGTACAACGAGAAATACGCGCAAGTATGCGTGTGCCTTAGGTTTACGAAAATAAAATGTGCAACATGCATATGATTTCTTAATTATTTTATCACCTCAACATGTTTGTGTTTGAGTTTTATAGTCAAAACATGTTTTACACAAAAGTTCAACACTCTTTAGGTGGAAACCGTAGATGGGGGTAAATACGTTTCCCTTTAAAAACTTTAAATCTTTTATATAAATTATTACATGACACTCTGCCGGTGGTCCTATAAATATGTGGGGGCCGCCTAGTACATCAGGGGGCCGCCTTTAAAACACCCCCAAAATCACAACAACGCAACGGAATACCACTTTGGGGTGCTACTTCCTAGTATAAAGTACAAGTTACAGAAAACGACCTCAAAAGAGGCGTTAAATAAAATGTCACATTCGATTAAAATTTTCAGAGTAAATTCAAGTCCCAATAATTTGCTTTTAACAAAAATTACAAGAGTTCAAACGTGATTCATTTGTATATTTAAAGAAAACAATCATCGAATGTGGAGAAAACCAAGTTCTTAAAGTTTTGATATCCACGCGACTCGAATGCTCCCAATGCATAGCTAGCAATATAATAACCTGAGAAAATACATGCAAAAACATCAACAATAATGTTGGTGAATTCATAGGTTTAAGTAAAAGCAGTGTTGAAATAATTCAAGTTAATATTTCATTTTATGAAAGAAAGGTAGCGTTACAACATTTCAAAGAATATTTTTGAAATTAAGTAGGGATTCAATAAATCAAGTAATGTTTAGTAATGGACCACAAGGTTTAAGATTCAATCCAGCGTAGTGAAAGAATGCAATTCAAGTAAATGAATTAATATATTATCGCATTAAGCTCATGCCACTGAAACGTTAACCAAGCATATAAAATATGCATATAATTTGCCCCTCAACAAGGTAATATTGCAATATACCTTAAGAAATTCTCAATACAAAATGTCCTTTAGGGGTGATCGCGCCATGGATGTCACAACCCCAGACAGGGCAGTCACGGCCCAATAGATCTAGTTAATGTACTAGCGCTTACCCATCATAGGTAATTAATAGTGCATGAAATTTGGGGCCTTTTTGCAATAGGTACTCATGTAGCTAAACTCATAATCAGGTCAAGCATACCCTTCAAGCACTTGTGTCCAATTTAAAACAAGTAATATGTTCAAAACTCTCAGTTTTGTAAATAGATATTCAATGATCCCAAATCGTGTAGTAAGCAAATCAAGCTTTAATAAATTCAGTGGTAAACAACCATGTATTAGAAATCATGTATAAAGCAAGTAAAATCTTTCGTAAAAGCATTTATGTAACGCTTATGAAACTAGAATCAATAATTTTTGGCTTAGTAAAACAAGCATGTATTCTCACCCCGAAAAAGTTATGAAAAAAACCATTAAAGAGAAAAGTTGGGGCTATGAAACTCATCGTAAGTGGATGATTGAAGAGAATCCAACACATGAGAAGATGACTCCAAATATTAGTCGAGACCTATAAAGCAAGTCGCGACTTAGAATGATATATGATATCATTATAATAGAATAGTTATACAATACTAGTTAAAGAATTCAAAACATAAACAATTTTGCACCAAGACTAAACCAAAGTGTTTTTAAGAAGTAAATTGATGTCTAAGATGGGGTAAAACTAAAATAAACATCTACTAAGTCTCGTCCCTTAATTCCTATCTCAATTGGATGTGGTCACACTTTTCATTTTTCCAATCCTAGACGTAAAAGTCAATTTTCTGATTTTAGTCATTTTCAAGAGAGCATAAATCCTAAACCATAAAAGATATAGACATGAGGCTTTCACCCCTGGAAAGGCCTTGAAGTCTATTTTCCAGAACATTAAGCCTCAAACTCCAAATGTTTACCAATTTTTAGAAAAGGACAATTTACTATTGCTAACTCAAAACAGAAAACTACCGTTTGCAGAATTTAGCCATGATCACCGGACCATATCTCTCATTATATAAAAGATATAAAGGTGAGGTTTTCACCCCTGGAAAACCACATGAATCTAGTTTTCAAAACATTAAGCCAATCATTCAACTCATTTACCAATCAACGGGAATTCAACTTTTACTAACCGAAGGTCAAACCAGATTTTTAACTGAATTTCTTAGTTTTGCCGTTTTAGTCATAAATCCTAAATTAAAATAGAAATGAGGTTGGTTACAATTGGAGGAGTTAGCTCATTATGTCTAGCATCTAACCAATCTTTAAAACCTGGACTTACTATACAAAATTCTGGAGAAAAACATGTTTCCCAACAGCAACTCCAGAATTGACCTCTTACCGTAAAATGACCATAACTTTCTCATACGGAATCGATACGGGAGTATCCAATTCGTACATTGAAGCTTAAGACTCCCTCTATCCAAATATGTAATTTTCTCAGTATCTATAGACCAAAAATTTGGAGAACAAGCTCCGTTTATCTGCTGTCCCAAAACAGTCCGCAAATTCCTATTCTAAATCAATCAATAACACATCCAAATCATCAATTTTTTCATCACAAGGCTACTAATCATTCAAGTAAATCATCTATAATTCATTTTTCATCACTTACAATAATTAATCTAGATCAATCACAATATGCACATGCATGTTCATAAAAACCCCAAATCAATAACATGCATTCAAGAAAAGTGAAAATAAACAAAAATGGGTTTAGAGACATCACTTACCACACTATAGAAAAGAAGTAAATGATCCAACACAAACCCTATGTGGGTTGTGTTTCTTGTCGTGGAACCCACACACACAAACAATCAAACCCTAACTTGATTTTGCCTCACCAAACACTAATTATCCACTCCTTGTTACTCCTTTTACACTTAATTAGATCAAACCCTTCAAAATCAAAAATCAAGAAATTAAGAACTTTAGAAATAAATCATGCATGATGGTTATTTGTTATTGGATAATGATTGGGGTTAGTTTAGGATTAATTTTGAGTAGAATAGAATTGTTAAGGTGGGTTTTTGATGAATGTTGATGATGGTTTTAGTGTGGTTCGACACTCACAGTAATGTGGGAAGGAAGATGGATTTTTTTTCCTTGAATGATTGAGTGTGTGTTTGGTTCGGTTATTAAGAGAGGGGATGGAGTGGGCTTTTGGCCCATTCCTGCTTATCTAATAATACTTATTAACCTTGGGCCCTAAAACCTTACCTAGCCCGATACTTTTTCCTAAAACGCGATTTTCGTCAAGGTGCAATTATAAACTCAGGAAAGCGTAAAAATACAAAAATAAAAATAATTTGGCACTCAAGGCCCGTATACGGAGTCATTGGTTTCTCGGTTGATAAAAACGGATAATTTAAATTGTAAGATTCGCGAGGGTTTTAAAATTGACAATTTCAATAAAAATCGACTAAAATAATAAAATGAATTATTTAAAATTTAAGGAATAATTATTAAATCGGAATAAGTAGTGACCTTAAATACGGGGTTTTACACCGCCCTATTTAAAGGGACCGCCTCCATAAGAGGTTTTCGGACTAGATCATTTGTATCAAATCACCAATCAAGTTTGACGCAATATAAGAAGTGTCGATAATGGATTTAAAAAATAAAACTAGCGCATATTTAACAATTAGCCACACTCACATATGTTTCCTACAAAGAGCTACACCAACCATGACAACATAAATACACAACCAATGCACACAATCATAAGCACAATGCAAGGGTAAAGTAAAAGCGTAAATGTAAAGACATAAGTAAAGAAAAAGGTAAAAGAAAATGCAAACCGACACGATGATTTATAGTGGTTCGGTCATGAAGCTCCTCTTCGACATACTACACTCCTTGAATATCCAACTCGAGAAATCGGTCATGGATCCATCGATCCATGGGTTCTCGGTTTGATTTTTCAGAATGACATCCAAGTCTTGCTTATCAAGTTGGAGTACTTATGAGTTTCCCGATGGAAATTCATAAGTCATCAATCCTACTTAGAGTGTGTTAAGTTTAGCATGTATAATTTGACCATAGTTAATAACACAACATTTGAACACTTTAGACTCAATGAAACATCTTCATTGCAAGTGTGAATTGCAATTCGATGACTAATCTTGTTATCTTGCAATCGACTTCGTGATTTCATGTAATAACCAAGGATGGTTAAACATGTACATACGAAAAAATATCTATGGTCATTTGATTGATATTTCCGTGATCTAGATAAATCCTAGTCTCGATTTCATGTTCATATTCCAAGTTTGTAATTAGATTGAATAGTGAGATTGATTATCGTTTGAATAATAATCATCTTCATATTTGAAATCTTCTTACGATCACCTATTGAAAGAAAGCACAAAAATGGTTTGTGGAATATGTTTAATTTTTCCTAATCCTAACCTTAGATGGTTAAAGGGTTCTCATTTGGTGAAGAAAAAAATATTATGCTTATTTGATAAAGTAAGAGAGAGTTTTGATGAGAAGATAGTTTGAGTTTTGAGTTGTGCTTTTGAATTGTTTGAGCAAAGTTACATATGTTGTGCATTTGCTCATGTTTGGCTTTTCGGAGATGACGACTTTACCAATTGCATTGCAAGGTAAATTACTTGAATATTTTGGACAAAACATTCAAGTCATCAATCCTACTTCATTATGTATTTTATGCATATATTTGCCAAATATTTGGAACACAACTATTGGACAAGTAGACTCAATATGACATCATCTACACAAGTGTGAGTTATGATCCGATGCATATTCTTATCGTCTTGGAAAGGGATGTCGTTATTTTCATATCAATCAAGTGTGATTGAGTATGTAGGTTTAAGATAATATCTCTTGTTATATTTTGATATAATCTTAAAGATAGACAAATAAGAATCCGATTTCTCGTCCATACTCGAAAACTTGTCAATTAGATTCGATAATAACATCAATCATAGTTTGAATAATGAGTTGATATATATTCAAAATCTTTCTTCGACCCTCGCTGAACACTTTTTAAAAGAAGGCAAATATAAGATGTTCATAGTGTGTCCTAATCTAAGGACTTGTTGTAAGTGTGAGGTGTGAATAATGACAAGATAATTTCATCCCTTTCCCCCCCCCCCCCCCCCTCCCTCCCCCCCCCCCCTACTTCAAGATTGTTATTTATTTTGCGTGTGCGAAAAAACTATTTGTTGTTATAGCATAGAAATGCCTAGATTTTTGACATTTTATTAGTATATGAATGATTTTTCTAACCATTTTAATACAACACACATCTTTTGTAAAATACCATATGTTTATAAAAAGAATATAATTATGTGTGTGTGTTAGAATAATGCAAGCACAAGCAAAGTTTAAAAATACATTTTCTTTTACTTAATTACCAATGTATTAATACAATCTTTTATTTTGTTTAACCAACCCAAGGTCAAACACCCCAAGATGATGAAAAGATTTATACTTCTTGTTGGAAGAGAGTTGATGTGTTGGAAATATTTTAGTGACGGGTTTTAGCATATGATCTTAGGACATTTTTTTCCACACACTTGACAAACTATTAAACTCTTATTTCTAAGTGGGTTACTACACTCAAAATGGTCTATAAGATGTTTTTGTAACACTTGTAAATATAGTGATCTATGCCTATATGCAATCCACAAACAATTTTGCAACTTAACGCAAGAAATCTAGCGTAATTCCTATTAGGCATAATCCGAAAACTAATAACATACAAATAGCATACATGGCACATGTGTTTAGATATATAATTAGCTCAATTACAAATAGTAATGATTACTTATTAATATCTACTAACCAAGTTGAAACAAAAGTAAACACACATAATCATCTAGCATACACATAAGGATATTCGTCGTTGTTTTGTGTATTAGATATAACGATGTATACTTAGCTTGATTTGATTTGAAAATAAAATAATTCCTCCCCATTTCAATAATTAATTAAGATTAATATTTTGAAAGGACAAATACACTATTTTTCAAAGATATATCAATTAGAAATGTCCGACTCACAGGAAAATGTAAAATACAAGTTTTACGTTAAAACGAAACTCAAAGTTTTGACCACTATGTAGTATTTTATATTTCTAACTTATTTAAGTTTAGAATGAAGACTTGTGAGTATTTTTAAATGAAGATAGACTCAATTATCTTTAAAATGGCAAGTGGCACGACTTCTACGGACTTACGGTTGATTTTATATGATTTTTCAAAGTTTGCTAAATTTTGCTGAAATAGTCAAACGGCCCTCATAAAGGTGACGGCCCCCAGATATATATATATATATATATGAGGGCCACCCTATCATTTATGGGACCGCCACCGGTGACCCAAAAATACAAACATAGTACTTTAAAAAGTTGTTCCAGCACATAAATTTCATGTTTTAGACATCATTTCTACTCTTACGATTTTGAAAAACATAATTTGGCACTTCCAAGTTCTTTTGAGAAAAATTTCCTTCAAGCTAGTATACGAAGTATATTTAATAACAAAACTAGTACGAATCAAACAACAAAACACTTTTCATATTTAATCCCCCTTCATGGGTAATTTGATACATGGATCGTACTCTATTTTAAAAACCATTTATTTTGAAAACTAGAGCGACGTGGCTCTGATACCAATTGTGGAAACCGTAGAGGGGGGTGAATACGTTTCCTTTAAAAAAAACTTTAGATTAGTCATTACAAAACTCACTGCCGGCGGTCCCATAAATATATGGGGGCCGCCTAGTACATCAGGGGGCCGCCCTATTTAAAGGGACCGCCTCCAGAAGAGGTTTTAGGACTAGATCATTTGTATCAAATCACCAATCAAGTTTGACGCAATATGAGAAGTGTCGATAATGGATTTACAATAACTAGTGCATATTCTACCAATATATCCACACTCACAATGTTTACTACAAAGAGCTACACAACCATGACTAACACAACATAGACAACAATTCACACAATCATAAGCACAATGCAAGTGTAATAGTAAAGCGATAAATGTAAAGACATAAGTAAAGAGAAAGGTAAAAGAAAATGCAAACCGACACGATGATTTATAGTGGTTCGGTCACGAAGCTCCTCTTCGCCCTACTCCACTCCTCGAGTATCCAACTCGAGAGTTACTTCACTAATCAACAAGCTCCCTTTCGGTAGAGAAAACCTTATACCAATGCTTACATTATTTTCCAACACTAAGCTAGATGTCGAGTCCTTCTTCGGGTACAACCAAACCCGTTATGTTTTATGGCCCAACATAACAAACCTTGTATTTTATGGCCTAAACACATAAACCGCGTCGCTTACATTATTTTCCGACACTAAGCTAGATGTCGAGTCATAATCTTAGCTAGAACCAATCTACCACTTCACCAATGTATTTTAAGGCCTAAAATACTAACCAACCCACAATCAACCCATCCAAATATATACATCATTTGGATCTACACACTACTAAAGATTGGAAGACATGGACTCGATCTATATGTAACAAATGTTACAAATGGACTAACTAGACTACATAACTTCGGATCTTGAAGATGACCGAAGTTCTTCTCTTGCACTTGAGGGAAGAAGGAAAGAGTAGAAGATTGGATCACATTTAAACAAGATTAAACAAGTTAAATGATCAAAGATTTAGAGAGATTTAGTGGGATCTAGAGAGAGAAATAACTGAGAGAAATTCGTGCAAAAGGGTTATGAAATCATTTGGAAATGACCCACTATTTATAAGAGCTAAAAGCTGATAGTCTGGCAACGGCGGATCTTGGCGGTCCCTTATATATAAGGGGGCCGCCAGGCCTATAAGGGGGCTGCCGCCTAGACTCCGCTCCTTTTTTGTCTTTTTGTGGAGAAGGTTGTATCTGGTATAGAAGCTTTCATTTTGAGGGGAAAACCAGATTTCAAATTTTATATTTAAATAAAACATTTCTTTTATTAAAAAGTATTTTGTGTTTATTTATTTTTGTGAAAAATCCTTTTGTAGAAATGTAATGGTTAAGAAAAAAATATTTTTCTTTGATCATCCTACAAGTTAATTTATTTGTACATACCTTATGTGATTTACATCGGGTGCAAAGAAATATCGATGTTGATGCAGACTTGAGACATAGATTGTTGTTGATATGTATGCATTGATAATTTGTGATTATGAGTAACTTGCGTACTTTACGTTATGTATTACAGGTTACATGTTAGTTATCACCAAAACATAAAGAGATCGTATAGATTAAATATCGTAATATTTGCACTAACAAGCTCCTTTCTCGGCGGAGAAAACCTTACACAACGTCTCTTATAATTTATCTGGTACAAAGCTAAATACCGAGTCCTAACACCGGTAGAACTAACCCATCATCGCTTACACTTTATCCGGTACAAAGCTAAATACCGGGTTCTAAATCAAGGTAGAACCAACCTAACAACCCTTTCAACACAACAATGACAAAGAGGGTAAACTTGCTTCCGGGGAATATATGTTAGAGGAATGAGGAGAGGAGGATAGGTGCTCGAGTATATAGGTTTATAGTTTTGAGGTATGAGGAGAAGATTGTGAGAAAATAAAGGTCGAAGGTGATTGTTTTGTGTTCCTTGGATAGTATTAAAACGGTCATGAGAGTGAGAAGTAGGCAAGACAAGAGAAGGAGTAGGTACTTTGAGTGTTAGGTTTGAAGGTAGGAGGAAAAGGTAGGTGATCCAAGTTATATTGGTTGGGAGAATGAGAAGAAACATGAGAAATACGGTTTGAGGTGTTTTTGTGTTTTTGGATAATTTAGGGATGACGTGATAGATGAGAAGAAGAACATGTAAAGAAAGTAGTACTTCAAATATATTACAGTTTGAAGTTATGTGTGGTTGCGATGACCTTAAGGTTTAAAGGTGATTTGTAGTAGATGAGGTTAAAGTTTTGAGTATGAATAAACCCTTCATCGTATTTGACAATCCCCAATCCTATCTTCCTATAAAGGTGAGCTTGCATCATCCTAGTGAAGTCTTCTATCATCATGGTTAAACTAAATCCATGCTATTAAACCACATAGCTCCTAGCTCCCCCTTGCTTATTGCATCCCCATGATAATTTCATTCCTTGTATATCGACTCTAATGGATCCATAGATCAAATAAATTACCATCGATGCTCAAGAAGTTTGATGCAATTTAAATGAGCAAAACGCTTGCAAGTGCTCTCCCTCGGTGTATGCTCCCCTTTGTTTGGGGCACCAAGGAATCAAGATATTGTTGTGCTACAAAACAAAGTTAGTAGACAAGTGCACATATACATATAGCAAAACGTTAGGGGGGAACTAGACATGCACTTCTAGGTTTTATTATTCTGAAGTATGACACTTTGAAAGAGAAGTAGAAACTAGACACAAGTAGTCATTATTTTAAAAACAGCCTAAATAATGAAATAAAAAGAATCGATACGTATGTTTACAGAGAAAGATTAGACCGACTTTTAATAAACGAGAATGGGATTCATTTATTGATTGACATAAGAATATTATGAGAATGACCTTTTAAAAGTAGACGAATCACACTTACTGGTTGTAGAAAAACAAATTCAATATACTTATAGTATTATTCACGTAAGAATTCTTTCCAAAATACTTCTCAACCAAGAGAAATATAAGGTAAAAATCTCACTAAAGAAAATACAATTTGTATATTTTTATCCGGGAAGTATTTTTTCTCGGGTCGTGTCCCAACGAAATCGTGAATTGAGAATTTAGGAATAATTCGGATTCGAGTTTAGAATAGTAAAGGATTTTTTAATGATTGATTACACTACAAAATTTAATAGCTTGAATTGAAAAACAATTAACTAGCACGAAATTTAAATGCACAAAACGTTAAAACGCGAGCTAAAATTGAAATTTAAAATCTAAAACACAACTTTTAACAAATTTTATACCTAAAAATCACAAATTTAAAATGAAAATTTTAGGAAAAAGAATTGGAATTTTTTAACTATTTTTGAATTTTTTATGATTTTTCTAAGATTTAATGAACGTGTTATGTTCCTTTGAGTTTTCCTAGTTTATGTTTGTATGAAGACGATTATTCTTCATTGGTAGTTCATAAGAGTGGCATATCACTCTTATGTAGGTTTTTTTTGTTTGTTGCACTTGATGTGCATGATTGTTGCCTATGTAATGGGCTGTGATGTAGGATTTCACCTACATCTATTGTACTTAAAATCTTTTTTGGTGTAATACCATTTACCAGGGAAACCCTTTACCCAAAAAAAGCCACCTGGTGATTATGGGGATGGTGCAACTATAAGCCATCCAAAGTATAAAGGTGGTGCAACTATAAGCCACCTAGTGAAGAATGGGTTAGCACGCTCCGTAAGATCTCATTATTAGCTAACCCATATTGAGAATATGATTAGATTTTCGCACTAGAAGACTTGGACTATGGATGGACAGTAGCCGGTTATGGATACCTTAGATTATATACGACTATTTGTTTTGTGTTTTTATCTTAACACCAATTAAATATGTATCCCATGTCTATCCTAACCCTTTATATCACCTAAGTATCATGTGTTACCCATGTTGCCTTTAAGAACTGTTTAGACCCTAACTGGTGTAGATTTGTGTACCTTCCAAGCTTATGATAGAATACATACTATGACTGTGCTATAAGCGTCACCCGAATGAACACTTTACTAGTTGTGAGAGTTGAGTGAATTTTGATCCCCTTTTCGTGAGGTGTTCGACTTTGATGTTTTCTAGCATAAGACTTTTATGAATTCATTTCTTTGAGTTAAATCAGAGAATTCTTTTTATAAATTTTTCTAACACGTTCTACTTGAGGGCAAGTAGAAGTCTAGTGAGGGGATATTTGATAACATCAAATATTTGATACCTTTTAGTGTCATTTTACCTCGTAAATTACTTGTAAATGTTTCATTAATACTTGAATTCGAGATATTTTCTGTTATTTTGTAGTTTTCAAGTAAAATGCAAGTAATTGACAAGAAAAATGGGAAATGGACATAAATAGCATGGAAATATGGATTCTTAGAGAATTTACGCCGTAACCACCTCAAAAGGTTACGCCGTAACCTATTTTAAGCAAGACACGCCATCAAAGGCTTCGTTACCGTGTAAAACCACGTAGGGTTTATGCAGTAACAATTAATTATGGAAGATATTGCAGCTGAGTCATCATTACGGCGTAACATTGACATTGGTTACGCCGTAAACTTATTATTGCCTACGATATGGAAAGTCTAGTCACCATTATGGCGTAATATGGGAAAAAGGTTATGCCTAAACACATTTTTGGCTTGAAATATGGAAAACCCAGTCAATGAACTTTCGGCGTAACACCCTTAATGATTACGCTGTAAAGTATTCGAAGATTATAAATAGAGGCCTCATTCAGACACTTCGACATCATCCATTCCACATATCCATGGGGTGACCAAGGCCTCTAAATCTCAAAGAATTCCACCAGAAGTCCAAGGGAGATCACACTTATATTACTTTTTTATTTAATCGTTCATAAACCACATCTGTAAGAATTATGAGTTTTCAATCTATGATCGCCTTTCTTAATTCTTGGCTTTGTTGTTGCCATGAGCGGCTAAGCACTTCAAGTGTTGGACTAGTCATGAATTTACTATCGTTATAATGTTTATTTCCTGTTAGACCATGGTTTCGTTGGATATCCTTTTGACTATCGTGTAACCCTGGGTTTTGGTAGTATTGCAGGTGGTTTAGACCCTGTTAGTCCTGTTATTAGATTACCAATTGAACGTGGGATTAATAGTGGTACTAGGATAGGTTTTAAACCCTATCCCTAGTGTAGGAACTAATCCTGTTACCGCCTCTATCACGTAATATACTTAAAAAGCACATGAACTCTTTCAGAGAGGGTTAATAATATGTTTAGGTTATTAGACTAGTTCTTTGGGATAGTTAGGATTAACCACTATGACTTGAATGTCCTGCCTGCGTAACCATTAGGGGAATGTAGGATCACAAGAATTATAGGGCAGACTATATATATCTATTTAGGTATGTCGACTTTAGAAACCACCAATGAAACCATGGTATAACATTGCATAGGATAACATAAGTTATAACGGTAGTAATAAATTGGCTAGGCTAGCACGTTTCTCTCATTGATTACTTCTATCAATTTACTTTCTCGCAATTTAGTTTCCTGTTATTTTATAAATCATCTTTAAAACCATTTTCAACGTGATAATTCAAATTAAAACTAATTATTACTTCGCTCTTGGGACGACCTCGGATTTACCATGTCTTACAATTACTCTGACCGGGTTCTCTACCCGTTAGTGCGTTTGACAGGTGAATCGAGTTTTATAAATTTAAAACTTGATAAAAATATATTTAAAATAAAATACGCATCAACAACCATCAAGTTCAGGTTAACAACCATTAGAGTTGTTATAACATCTTTGACTAAATTTACTTGTGTAAATTATTTTATGCTTTTCGAGTCATTTTAAGCCTGATTGTCTTTTTATTTAACCTCGATTACGAGCATGCCTTCGACCAACGATCCATATTTTTAGGTTATTATTTAACCTCTTACATTTACTATATATTTTTATTTTGGCACAAATTAATTTTTACGGGTAACCAAATAAGTTATTCCACGTATATCGTTACACGTACATTTAATATGAACCCGACTTTAGACTATGTTTAGTCTACATGTTTATTGTACTTTGATCATCTTACATATATATTTATCTGTCATACTTTTAATTTCCGTGTTTACGTAAACTTTGCACGTTTTACGTTCTTAGCTCTAGTATGCACCACCTTTGCACCATTAGGCTTTTTTATACTACACTTAGCCTTATAATTAACAAAATATATCATCCTAATATACCTCATGGGACACTTTTCCCATGAGTATAATATCTAGACAACACCTAAACCATGTTAATGAAATGTGTAAACTTTAATTTGCATGTACTCATTACATAAAAGATGGCACATTTCTTTCATCCCTCATTTTTACATCAACAAAATGCACACTCCCTCCTCCTACATGTTTGCCGACCTTCATAAGTCAAACAAACAACCTATTTGATCTTGATTCTAGCTAGTTTCTTATGTAAAGATTAAAGGTTTTATGTGCTACATAATTTTCTTGGTTTGATTCACCACAAACTTCATCAAATCATCATCTATCTAGGATTTATAAGGGATGAGATCACAAGTTCATTTTCAAGAGTTCTTTGGGTTTAGAGTTGTTGATTCATTTGGGTTGATGAGCTTGAATTGTAGACCTTGGTTTCGTTGATTTTATCTCAATCTTTCTTCTTTTGTAAGGATATAGTTTCATTGGTTTCTTTTTTTATTTCTTGTAAATTATTTATATTTTTTTATTGTATTTTTCTAAGTTTGTAAAGTATTTTTATACTTTATTGATTCATTGTAAAGTTTTAGCATTGTACATAATTTATTGGACTAGAAACTTGATAAAAAGTTAAATTGTAACAATTGAATTGGGGCAGATTTTAATCAGTAGCTTGTGGAAGTATTCTGGAAAATTTCGAGGACTTTGATGACTAGGAAAAAATTTAGTGACATAGGCCTGTGTTTAGCTCCGTTTCCCCGGGTGGATCGCATCGTATCGATACCCGATGAATTTTCTAATAAATAAACGGTAAAAGTTTTCGGAAAACTGCTCAATGAATTTCTTTTGATTATAATACTCCTAAGAAGTTGTATTGAAGTCACTATTTTGGTAAAAACTAAAAATCATGTTGAGGGACTGTCTAACTTAGATTTTGGGTTTGAATCAGCCTCATACGGACATTTGGTTTGGGGATTGATAAAGTCCTAATTATACATGTTTTAGACGTGGTATTGATGTGTCGTTGTGTGTTAGAGTAATTTTTTAGTTATTCAAGTTTTACATTTACATTTTTTTTTTTTACCGACGTTACCTAAAAACAACCACTTGACCGGGAAGATGTACTCCAATCAGATGTAGCTTCAGATTGGTAAGTTGTGTGTCGATCACTAAGAGCGAGCAGCGTTAATCTTTTTTTATCAATATGTTTGGTTATATAATTAATGTCAATTTCTAAACTATGTTATTCTTCATCTTTGTTAAACCTATGTCAAACCTATGTTAATCCTAAATTCTAACGGTTATAGGAGGTTTTGAGTCTGAGAGACTGGCATAGGTTTTGTGGTAACTTAGATCAATTTAAGACACAATAACACACACAATCAGATAATCAAAAGATAGAAGAGCGGTCTAGCCAAATATAAGAAAACAGTATTAAGCATGATTAATCCAATTAAAATGCTGGTTTGTTTATTTAGTGCAATGAGTGCTTATTCAGATGGTTGGCATTTCATTCCAGATTTAGGCGGCACTTCTTCCTAAAACCTAGACACGTAGAATTTTGTCACAATTAAACGCATCCACATAAAGCATCTTATTCGCTGATTATAATCTATCTTAGGAGATTAATAATGGTGATCTTATTAAACCCTAGCTCATGGAGACTTTATCCACTTACTGCTTAATGGCAATTTATATTCTAGCAGTCCACTGTCCAAGTCTTTACCAAAGGAATCAGTACGTTATTTGTTGATCCCAAGTCACCTGCTAGTCCAACTTGTTCACATAAACCAAAGGTAAAGATATGACATTATTTGTGATCCTATTATTCTAGATATATTAATCACTATATGGAGAGCCATCCCGGCATCTAGCTGCCTTGGTCGGTATCACTAGATCTAGTTGAATGATAGGTCGCATATAAAAGCACGTAAACAAGTATAAATTGATAAACATAAACAATGATCAACGATAAATTAAGCAGTTGATATAAACAAACCACACATTTAAATCTTTATAATCATAGCTAATACCCAAGGGTATTAGCCCTTAATCATTGTAATCAATACAAGAATAATAATTCAACCAAGGTAAACTAACCGAGTTAAATGAATGATACCAAAAATTAAACGATTACTAGAGTATAAAACATTACGAGGCGTTTCCTATGGAATTAGTAGCTTTGCTTGACCTCTTATACTCTTCTTGTCTTCTGAAAATCGACTTTTGTGGTTAAGGTATCAAAAATATGATCAAGCACACCTAAAACTCATCTTTAGGTTTTCTATTTATATTGTCTGGAATTTGGTCGATGCGCCGTATTGGTTGAAGTCAATACGGCGTATTGGAAGTTTCTTGGAGTATGGTCCACGTTCAATATCTTTCAGAATCTTCAATTACTATATCTTTGATACGGCGTATGGAAGTCTTTTATATACGGCGTATATGTCTTTAGTTCTTTGTGGTTTCTTGTAAAGTGCAGGTACATATACGTCGTATCTTCCTTGATGGATACATCGTATAGAATGTAGAATAGTTTCTTCAGATTTCTTCGTTTAAGCTCCAGAATGCGTGTCTTTTAGCTAATCTTCACAAAGTACTTCATAATTACTACAAATCTCAAATATAAATGATTAAGTACCAATTCTTGCAATAATTATATAAAATGGGTAATTTACATGGGATAAATGATGCTATAAAGGTGACGTTATTTGATGTCATCAAATATCCCCCCACTTGAATCCTACTTGTCCACAAGTAGCCTTTAGAAATTTATGAAAATGTACCCCTAAGGATTTTTCCGTTAAGCATTTATTCGTTTAATCACTAGTACACAACCAAACACCTCACAAAATAGGAAGATTAAAACTCTTAAATCACTCAACTAATCTATGTGGTAACATGTAACTAATTCGCTCAATTGCTTGGTCGTGACGAGTATTCTATCATAAGTTGGCTAAAGGAGTCTATATTCCCCACTAAAGTTATGGTAAGTAACAAGTTTATAATGGTAAATTGGGTTTAAAAAGGCTTAAGGTTTGATCACTCTTTCTAATCTCTATCGATACCAATATTCTAGAAAAAGGTGACAAAATCACACATACACACCCATAACGATGGGATAGACACATATGACTGCATTCGAACCTTAACTCGAATAAGCTAAAGAATAGGACTAGTAGTCTTTACCAAAAGTCGTAAACCAGCAAGGGTGACAAACCACATATACACATTCATAACAATGGAATAGACATACATGAATGCATTCAATTCCCTCACTCGAGTAAAACCAAAGGTTAGGACGAAGAGTGATATAGGGTATGGATCTTCTAATCTTTTCACCAAAAAGTGATAAACCAACAAGGCGGGCAAAATCACACATACATGGCTGTAACGACGGAACCACGTTCGAGTAAAACCATCAGCTAATCATCAGGTGAGAGGGAAGTAAATTGTTGTTAAATAAAAAATTAAGAAACAAATAGATTAAGCCTAAAGTACAAATTTCTAGACACTTTTCCCGACCGTTACCATGATAAAGACACGACTATTTACAACATCTTGATCATCGATCGAAAACAACAACCTAAGTTGGCGTTCCCGTAACGGTCAACTTCCTAATCATCCCATAACTTTACATACTCTACAAGGCAATTGGCGATATCTTCTACTTTGTACAATACTCTACATCGTTGATTTTTGTTGCGCATCAACGAATAATCGATCCTTCGTGTAATTCCTTCGGTAGTTGTGAAACGATTATCTTCAAACTTTCCTTCTCTTTTTTGTTGCGATTTTTCAAATTTTTTCTTTTTTTTTCTTTTTTTTCTTTTTTTAACAATACCTCAAATCTCGATGTAGTTTCACCATCTTCACGATCATAATAATTCCGGAAAATTCCTTTGATAGTTCTTCATTCTTTGGATTCACCATTAATTGTGATGGTAGTAAAATCACATGAGTTTTGACTACTAACATACATTCCCATTTGCAATGTGCAAATTTTCAACCGCACCAAAGATAGAAAATGACACAAGACTCGAGAAATGCAAACTTTACACTTTAAGCAACTAGCAACTGTAAAATTAAACTTAATCTAACAGGGTAGGTTAAGGTGTAAGGGTGTAACGAAACAAAACAATTGGTGCAATTCCTAAAGGATTGGCTCTACAGGTTGTTCTAGGGGAATCTTACTCTTAAAGTGAGAGTAAACAAAGGGTTTAAACGGGAGGTTAACTAACCGGTGTAGTTAGTTAATAAACAACATGTAAAGGTGATTTGGATGTAATCTTAAAATTTACCAATTTAAACAAGTTACTCCAATTAAATCAATAATACTCATCACTGTGGTCTCGAGTGATATACCAAGCCAAGTTCTAAAGTCTACTACATCACCGGCACACTCATATTTTTTGGAATTTGGGTAAACATTTGGAAACGGATAGGCTAAATTCTCACAATATCTAATAAGGGTTATTCTGTGCGGGTTAAGTAACATGTAATTTTCACAAAAGTATGCTTGATTTTTTTTAAAATTTAAGCATAATTTAAGCATTTTATTATGAAGAATAGGACAAGTAAACATTCTAATTCCACCCCCACTTGAATTATACAACATCCTCGTTGTATAGATAAAATATTAAATACGGGAATTAAAAAGAATTAGAATGAGAAACTCCCCTGATATTTGCTCGGTAGATTCTCCAAGTTGCGTTTATGAGCAAGATTACGTGTTGAACAGTCGCCTTGAAGTTTCAAGACTCCAACACTTTAAGATCTCCAGATATTTAAATTCTCTACCGATATTCATCGATATTTCTTTCACGAGGTCCTGTATAAAACATAGGAAAAAGATGTGCATTCCTATCTTGGTACCTATGGTTAATTTAAATTAAACTAAAAACAATCTAAATACGGGTCAGACTGGTGGATACGGCGTATCATATGCATGAATACGGCGTATTGCCAGAACTGACAATAATTTTTTTAAAGTGCATAAAAAGTAAAGACTGATAACGTCCAGACAATCAATACATCGTATGGTATGGAGCAGATACGCCGTATTGATGTCTGGGAGGACAGACTCGATAACAAAATTAAATAACAATCCGGGTTGTCTCCCGGGAAGCACTTTTGTTTATAGTGAAGTTTTTAAGTTAGACTTTTCTTCAGCTTCTCACGTATTTGAAATCATTTATCTATTTTCCATTCTTGCATTTTGGTGTGAATATCCTGCTTGGTTCCGTAACATATTCATGAACTATGGTGTTGAACTTACTGCCAAGCTTGATTCTATCATACACAACAGTCAAAATGTCATACCATGATATATATACAAAATATGAGAACCTGTTCTAAAGTTAAATACATCAAGATATGAATAATAATAAATGTACAGATAGATATAAACAAAAGATAAGGATAGGAGGGATCATGGGTCTGGCTGCTGTGGGTCCTACTAAGCTGCGGAGGTGCTGGCCTTGCCAGTCCTACGTCTCACGCGCCTCTGATACTCTCTCGGTGCCTGAGAATAGCTCGTGTATGTCACACCTGCCCTATCCATCATCTGTGTGAGGCTAGCGGTAGTCCATGTACATAATTTAGAAAAATCGCGAGCCATCACATCAATCACCTCGCATTGCTTAGTCAATGCCATGCATATCTTGTGCACGTCCTCCTCAAGTCTGGCCATCCTCTGTTGCATAGTCTTGGCAGCGGCTGGTGGTGGTGGCGGTGGTGCTTGTATGGGTGCCGGATCATCCTGGCCACCCTCATCAACAATAGGGGCATCATGAGCTACCCCAAGGGCACCAACCGTAGCATAGGGCTGCCTCTTTGGTTCCATGGCAA
>BQNB010080850.1:0-13985 GCA_026074375.1 Tanacetum coccineum
ACGTAATCTCAAGGTAGGAGCTTTACTCTTGACACTGAAGAATTTGGGACACTACGTATACGGTACGAGATGCTCAGTCCTATTCAAGCGAGCTATACAAACTTGAACTACCACGGGAACTCAATGGAGTCCATATCACCTTTCACATCTCAAACCTGAAGGAACGTTTATCTGATAAAGCCTTGTCGCTCCACTAGACGTATTTTGACTCGACAATAAGCTACACTTTATCGAGGACCCTGTAAAGATCGTAGACCATGAGGTCAAATAGCTAAACCAGAGTCACATTCCCATTGTCTAAGTTCGTTGGAATTCTCGACAAGGACCTAAGTTCACACGGGAGCATGAAGATCAAGTCAAGAGCAAGTATACGCGTCTCTTCACGAGCAAACCAAGAGTGGATAAGGCGAATTGAGGACCGGGACGACGCTCCCTTAAGGTGGGAAGGCTGTGACATATCATATTTTTCAAGATCATTATCTTAATCCATATTCTATTGTTTATTTACTCTTGAGAAAATTTCACTTTTACATTTTTACCGAATAAATTATTTTGCATTTCTAGCTAAAGCTTGAGCCGTAATTAGAATTTTTAGCCGTTTTCATGTCTGTCGTAGTTAAATATTTTCGTTATATACCCCGTAAATTCTAGGTAATTATTTTAATCCATACTTTATTTATTTAATTTACTTTGGAGTAAAATTTATTTCTCGACTAACGGAATAGGTTGTCTCGCGTTCGTAATAAAACGATTATTAAAAGTGAACCGACTTTAAACTAAATATTAGTCTACATGCTCTACGTATTTTTATTATTTCAAATAAGTATCCTATATGTTAAAGTTTTATTTTTATCATATACGCTTATTTTTTGTGATTACGTAAACTTTGCACGTTTTACGTTCTTAGCTTTAGTATGCAACACCTTTACACCATTAGCTATTTGTGTATACACTTAACATTATAATAAAATAAAATAAGAAAAAAATTCATATATGTGGCTTTAGAATAGAAACGTGTAGCATATTTGACACCTGTAGTATATTCGACACCTGTTGGCATGCATAAGAACATTTTACTACAAATAAGATAAATAAATCTCATGCATTTTAAAGGATAAGAAGTCACGGGACCATCAAAACATAATATTTAAGAGGGATATTCATCATTTGATATATGAATACTAGTAGGATTTCTTATTCTATGTATATATTAAGAACTGAGTATACAGGAGGCATAAGCAAGGGTATATTTTGGGAAATATTAGTCTCTTTGAGAAATATAAGCCTTCTTGTATTTGTAGATTAAGAAGGTGTAACAAATAAAATCTCCAAGCTGATCTCCAGAAGTCTTGAGTTATGATGGGTTATCATAGGTATATTTTGGGCATGAAAATGAAGGTGTGAGTTTGATCTAAGAACACAAATTAGGTATGAGTTTTAGTTCAATTTTTGAATTGATTATACGTATAGCTTTGGTTTTATGTCTTTAACATGATGGCCTCGTAAATTCATATTATTTGTCCAGTTTATATGTTTGGTTTAGTTTTGTAAAAAATTCCAAAAGTGAGTCTTTAAACCCGAAACTAAATCTTTATGATTGAAGCAAAATATGCATTTTCATACCAACATATTAACAGTACATTTTTGTTGAATTTATGATTTAAAAAAATATATAATAATAATAAAAACAAATGAACTTGAATTAAGCTTGGACACCTTCACGCAGCTACTGCGTTCTTTTCTATTCTGGGAGGAGCTTTTGGGCTTTGTCTAGTTAATTTTGGGCTTTAATATTAAGGTGTATCTACATTATTAATAATACAAAGTGTTTTAAAGCTAATATGTTTGTCAACTAATTTTTATTA
The DNA here is from genome assembly GCA_026074375.1 of Tanacetum coccineum. Lineage (NCBI taxonomy): Eukaryota > Viridiplantae > Streptophyta > Magnoliopsida > Asterales > Asteraceae > Tanacetum > Tanacetum coccineum. The sequence continues at coordinate 1,866 of BQNB010080850.1, forward strand.
TATTGAAAGAGGAATATGTTAGTGGATCTTATAGATTCTGAGAAATCATAACATGATACTAAAAGTAATTTGTAAATACAACTACTTGTTACAAATTATGTCTAGCTAACTCAAATATACAAGTTACTTTAAGTCATGAAATATATATTGGAATGTCAACTTAATAGTTATTTAAGTAAAAATAATAATAATAATAATAATAATAACAATACAATTTTTTTATATACGAAAATGTACACCAGCTCTCATTTTGGTGCAATTACAATGTTAAAGTATATTTTGAGATTCTTTATGTGAACCAGAGACGTAAATTGAACAAATATTAGACTATTAATGAGTGACGGACCCTGAGACATAAAATACAAGCTAGTAGTACAACTATATCAAGATTTACTTATTATTAGGAATCACTAAACATGTAGGTTAATTCCATCAAGATTGTACATTAGTTTTAGCGAGGCTTTGCTTTAAGGTGAGTATTCATAGCCCATTTTTTTATGTTTTCTTGGGGTGAAAATGATACTAAATAAATTTTGAAAGGTTTTAAGTGTTGCGAATAATTGTTTACTCGGTTTTGGACATTATTTAATATTACATGGCTTATGTGTATGCATTTTTGGATCGGAGAGGTACGCCTACCTCATATTGTTTGCATTTCTAGATCGGAGGGGTACACCTACCTCATATTGTTTGCATTTATGGATCGGAGGGGTACACCTACCTCATATTGTTTGCATTTCTGGATCGGAGGGGTACGCTTACCTCATATTGTTTGCATTTCTAGATCAGAGGGGTACGCCTACCTCATATTGTTTGCATTTCTATATCGGAGGGGTACGCCTACCTCATATTGTTTGCATTTCTGGATCGGAGGGGTACGCCTTCCTCATATTGGTTGCATTGTTGGATCGGAGGTGTATGCTTACCCCATATTGTGTAATGATTTAATTTCTTGCCTTTGTGTATAATATTCATGTATGCCCTAATGGTTATGATCCGCAGCAAGAGTAAGTAATTGTGTTAAACCTATGAATCTCACCAACATTATGTTGACGTTTTAAAGTATCATTTTTAGGTATCTTACTCGAAGGGAAGCCGCATGGATATGTAATTCGGAGACTCTACATTTCTTCACATTTGAGAAAACTATATTTTCGAAAACATGGTGTTTTATTAAAACCATTTCGGACCTGTTTAGTAACTCTGATGTTTTAATCGAATGTGAAAATTTATTTTAAAACGTCTCTTTTTGAGGTCATTTTCTGTAACTTGTACCTTATACCTTGAAGTCGCACCCTAATGTTACCGTTTCACTTCCGTCTGATTTTGGGGGTGTGACATAAATCGAGAAAACGAGACCAATTTTAAAATTTTCATACTTTTGGTACAATTTTTAATTTTTGTACACTTGTTTGCCCTTGTGATCTAGTTTATTTTGAAAATTTCACTAGTGAAAATACTGTAATTTTGAAAAATTCAAGATGTGTCCCGATTAATATTGCAGTCCCTTCTAGGATCGATAACATTTGCTAGCGAATATTATAGCCCTTTCCACTAAATTTTTAGGATTTGAGCCTATTTCATATATAGCATACATCTTTTATGCTTGAATCTTTTGCTGAGTGTGTCGGTGATTTTATTTATTCTAGAACTTGTGCTTGTAAATCATTAGGAATGCCGCACTGAGATCACACTCGTGTGATATTAGTGTATATGCGTGATAAAGAAGCAACATAAGAATAAACCAAATGGCCTTTCGTTTAAACTTAAATATTATTAACATGAAATGTTTTCCAAGAGAAAAGAAATGGTTGACATCAATTGAATTAACCGCGATCAAGTCAAAAAAAAGTAAATGCCAATGTCGCGGGTTTCCACTGCCGCAGCCATCTTCTAATGCCTCAGGATTCCAATGCCGTCGGTTTCTCTCAATGCCGCCCAAACTTGAACTACACTTAATGTGCCATAAATCTTTAAGTCTGATCATTTTCCTTTCTTAACCCAACTTCCCTGCAAGTTTATGTGTAATAGCCCCAAAATATGTGGCAGCAGAATAGGTAACCAAGGGTGTTACTTCATTATACACAAGCACAAGATATAATAGAACGACCTCTATGTGAGTCATTTTAAAGGAGATCCACGTAGATTCATTTAAAAATAAATAAGTTTTAACAAATGGTCCCATGAATTTGCATCATGAGAAAATCAAAATCTTTAATACAGCGAGGATGATTTATTTCAAGATAAAATCAATGAAAAATAGTCTTGATAAATGCGGATTCCAATGCACTTCCTAAATGTCCATACGAGTTTTACCTGAGAAATACATGCTTAAAAATATCAACATAAAGTTATTGAGTTCATAGGTTTAAGTAAATAATATTTGTGGACTGCAAGATTTAAATTGTACAACAGGTAATATATAAAATGCCAAATAAGATTGTAATTTGATTGAACTAAGCTCATGACACCGGAACGAAGACATTGTATAAACATAACATTTGCCCGTTGGAAGGGTCCAACCCGAGACCCTTCGGATTTTGATATGGTATACCCTCGTTGGCCTTGTAGGGGACCAAACCTGGACGGGAATCTAAATCTTAATAGATATATTTACAACACACGCACTTAGACAAGGTAAATAATGGTTCATGATAATGGGTGTTGTGGGTTGTCGGTACTTAGGCGCATCAATAATCATTGTAAAAGAAATTGTAAAGTATTGTACTTACGTCCAATTGTAAAAACAAGCAATGTGTCTCACCTTGAGATTTGTAAAATGATTGTAAGATAGTTAAAGCGGGGCTATAAACTCACCTTGAGTAATAGTAATATTAGTAATGAAAAGGTAAGCACGGAAAACGATGCACAAAAACTCTAACCGAAAGTTGATGAAATAGAGGTGATAGTGCATAAGAAAACCCTAATGTGAAAACCTTAATTATACAAGAATAAACCCAATCTTTTCAATACTAATACCCAAGACTTGAACACCCTTGACTTCCTTCCTTGTTGTTGCCGAATATTATAAGAGAAAATGGAGTGAGTAGTTTTTGTTTTAGTGTGAAAAGTGAAGGTGACTAAGGATGCTATTTATAGGATAAAAGGGGAGGTTGAGGGGTAGTGGGTGGTTAAGGGGGCGGGGGTGGTTAAGGGGGAGTGGGTGGTTGCTTAACAAGGTGGTTAATTTCATTAGGTAGTATGTTTAATAACTACAAAATAAAGATGGTGTGTATATAAATTCATGGGGCCGATTATTGTATGTGTTATGAGGAAGGGAATAATTAAATATTGGGTATTACATATAAGTGTGGGTATTTGGTTAAGTATATAGAAAGGTTTTATGGTTTACATTCGTGCATAAAAATTCAAAATGCGAAACGTAAGCGTTTTATGTAAAACTTGCAAAACAAATTGTAAAAAATTATAGATTATCTTCGTAATAATTATATAACACTTATTTTTTGTAAACTTATATTTTTTTAATGCCAGTTTACATTAATTGTTGATTTTCAGTTTACACGATTTAACTTAACGGTTATAATTAAAAGTAAACATGTAAGTTCAAAGTAAATAGTTTTGAGTTTATTGACGTAAAATGATCTAAAATGTAGATTGTCGCAGTCTTCCCGTTTTAAAAGAATTCGTCCCAAAATTCAGTTTGAGTCACCTTTCGAAGTGGTGTTGACGAAGAGGTGCAGGTTAAAACTTATTGTTGTGACTAAAACTCGACTCTTAGTGGCTTTCTTTGTTACTTTCGGCTTAAAGCATTAGCAATACCATTTTCCTTTCCAGGGTGATAATGAATTTATGCCTATGATGGAGTAACAACTATTAAGTTCTACGTAATTAGATCGACGTTGAATGGGTGATTTAATACATTCCTTGATGGCGACCAAACTCGTTGGTGGATCGTCTTAGGGTGACTAGTGATGCGTCTCAGCTTATTTTTTGACATAGGATTTGGCATAAGATGATGTCGACTTTATATAGTAAGGTGGTGTAAAGGCATACTTAGTTACTATGATTACTAACTCAGTTTCCCGTGATAAACACGTTTATGAACACGTGCACATTATTTTGCTTTTCGAGGATATAAGTAGAATATTTATTTTTGACAAAAGTTTTAAGGTGACTACTCTCAGCATGGCATGTTCCTTTTGAAATTAGACATAGGTGACCAGGGTATGTATAATTGAGGACTAACGATGCAATGCTCATTTTCGTCAAACTAATGTTATGTATGTAGTAGTATCAAAATAGTTTTATATTGTGACAAAATAATTCACAAGATGAAAACAAGGTATTTTATAGGATGACAACAAAATAGTTTACGAGATAACCATAAGATGATTTATAAGAAACTAGCTAAATAGCTCATGGGGTGATAGTAAAATAATTTACATGGTGAAAACAAAATAGGTTTATAAAGTAAAACTAAGATGATTCATAAGGTGATAGTAACGTGGTCTTTGAGGTGATTGCAAGGTAGTATATAAGATGTCAAGAAAATAGTTTATAAGTTGATAGAATGATAGTTTGTAGAATGACAGTAATTTAATTTGTAGGATAACAGCGAGATAGTTTATATATAGTGAATTAGTTTTCAAAACAATAATATTTGAATAGTTTACATATGTGGTAACTTGGTTTATAGACTGAACAGCTGAAAACAATTTATAGATTTAGCAAAATAGTTTATGAGATGGTAGCAAATTAGTTCGTAAAATGATAGCAATTATTTTATAATAGAAATTAGTTAATGAGATACTAGTGAATAAATTTTATAAATTATTTTTATACATGATAGTTAAATAGTTTATAAGTGATAGCAAAATTTTCATAAGGTGATGGTAAAATAGTTTTTCATAGTGATAATAAAATAGGTTTTTAGGTAATAGCAATATGGTCTATATGATAATAGGAAAATAGTTTATAAGATGGTAGTTTACTAAATGACAATAGTAAAATAGTTTTTTTTAGCGATAGTAAAATAGTTTATAAAATGATAGTTTATTAACCGATAGTATGATATTTTATTAATGATAGTAAGGTAGTTTACTAATGATAGTTGAAATAGTTTATAAAGCGATTGTAGAATTATTTATAAAATGCTACTTCATTTGATGATAGTAAGATAATTACTAATGATTAGTAAAATAGCTTATCATGTGATAGTAAAATGGTTATAATGTAGTCGTAAAAATGTTTGAAGGGCTATAATAGTTTAAGGATGTTGCATAAATATATTAGAGAATTAAAAATACAAATCAACAAAGTTTCACGACCCATAAAATTTGATAAGGAAATTGTAAATCCTCCACAACACACACAAGAAGATATAAAAGAAAGTATAAACGCAAAATTTCCTATAGAATAGAGTCTAAGTTCTAAATTACTTTCCAAAGATAAAATTCTCCGAGGTGACAGGTTAAAGTCGTGTTTCAATTAATCGGCATGATTCTAGGCGATGGATCATAAGATGGCGTAAGTGTTACAATAGTATGAGGCGGGTGTTCAACTCGAAGTTAAATGATAAGCTAACTAGTGAAATCAGCGGACTGTGACAAGTTTCAATGTTATGTAAAACGGTATTTTGTAAAGTTATTAAAAAGTTTTTTTTAAAACCATCATATCACTTATAATGTCTTGGGAAAAGTTCTAGTATTTATATAAATAACCTTCATATAAAACAAGTATAAATATATACGCAAGGAAGGTAAGCACAAATATAAGTCATGTAAGCAAGAAATGTAAGCAAGTAGTATGTATGCACATGAAAAAGTTATATGTGATGCAATGTTTATGAAAAGGGTTATAGTCTGGGTAAAGTATGCAACCTAGTTCTCTATAACCTTAGCTCTGATACCAATCTGTAACAGCCCCAAAATATGTGGCAGCGGAATAAGTAATCAGGGGCGTTACTTTATAATACACAAGCACAAGATATAAGAGAACAACCTCTATGTGAGTCATTTTAAAAGATATCCTCGTTGATTCATTTAAAAATAAATAAGTTTTAACAAGTGGTCCTATGAATTTGCATCACGAGAAAATCAAAATCTTTAATACAACGAGGATGATTTATTTCAAGAGAAAATCCATGAAAAATAGTCTTGATAAATGCGGACTCCAATGCACTTTCTAAATGTCCATACGAGTTTTACCTGAGAAATACATGCTTAAAAATATCAACATAAAGTTGGTGAATTCATAAGTTTAAGTAAATAATATTTGTAGACCGTAAGATTTAAATTGTATAACAGGTAATACTTAAAATGCCAAATAAGATTGAAATTTGATTGCACTAAGCACATGACACCAAAACAAAGACATTGTATAAACATAACCTTTTCCCGTTGGAAGGGTCCAACTCGAGACCCTTTGGATTTCGATATGGTATACGCCTGTTGGCCTTATAAGGGACCAAACCTAGACGTGGATGTCAATCCCAATAGATCTATTTATAACACACGCGCTTACACAAGGTAATTAAAAGTTCATGATGATTGGCACTGTGGGTTGTCGGTACTTAGGCTCATTAATAATCATTGTAAATGAAATTGTAAAGTATTGTACTTAGGTCTAATTATAAAAAAAGCAATATATCTCACCCCGATATTTGTAAAATAATTGTAAGACAGTTAAAGCGGGGCTATAAACTTACCTTGAGTAATAGTAATATCGGCAATGAAAAGGTAAGCACGAAAAACGATGCACGAAAACTCTAACCTTAACTTGATGAAATAGAGGTGATAGTGCATAAGAAAAACCTAATGTGAAAACCCTAGTTATATAAGCATAAACCCAAGCTTTTTAATACTAATACCGAAGACTTGAACACCATTGACTTCCTTCCTTGTTGTTGCCGAATATTATGAGAGAAAAGGGAGTGAGTAGTTTTTGTTTTATTGTGAGAAGTGAAGGTGATTAAGGATGTTATTTATAGGACAAAAGGGGAGGTTGAGGGGGAGTATGTGGTTAAGGGGGAGTGGGTGGTTAAGGGGTAGTGGGTGGTTGCTGAAAAAGGTGGTTAATTTCATTAGATAGTATGTTTAATAACTACAAAATAAAGATGGCGTGTATATAAATACATGGGAGCCGATTATTGTGTGTGTTAGGAGGAAGGAAATAATTAAATTTTGTGTATTACGTATAAGTGTAGGTATTTGGTTAAGTATAGAAAGGTGGTATAGTTTATATGTATGCATAAAAACTCAAAATGTGAAACGTAAGCCTTTTACGTAAAACTTGCAAAATAAATTGTAAAAAGTTATAAATTATCTTTGTTTTATATAACACTTATTTGACGTAAATTATATATGTTTAATGTCAGTTTACATTAATTATTGATTTTTAGTTTATGCGATTTAACTTAACGGTTATACTTAAAAGTAAACACGTAAGTTCAAAGTAAATAGTTTCGAGTTTATTGACGTAAAATGACCTGAAAATGTGGATTGTCACATTATGACACTTGGAGGCCAAGTTTACCCCTTAATGGCTTGGTACATCTATCTCAAGCATAAATACACCATCTTGGCTGATTTTAAGTACAATATTCACAACCATTCTACCAAGAAAATACTCCAACTTTTGCAGGAGCTTTGCTAAGTCTTAAACCACTTAGTAAACACTTTTTCAAGCCATCTCATAGCCAAGAACATCTCTTGAAATTCAAGAGCATTTGGGTGATCAAAGAAGCATCAAATAAAGGTTCAAATCATCAAGGAAAACCATCACTTGTGTAGGTATCATTGCCTAATCATTTATAGTCTCATATCATCAAAAATTATGAGATTATGACTTTTTTGCCATGAGCGGCTAGTCCATTTATGCACTTGTTTATATGATGTTTGTGTAATGATGTATGCTTATTGATGATAATTAGTTTTAAAATAAATTTCAAGCTAATACTAAAATCCAATTGTAATAAAGTTTCATGTGAAAATTGTTTATCAAACTTGATTTGTTGTTAATCGTGTCATAGATCGAAAGGGTCATTGTTATCAATCAATTATAGCCTTTTTTCTATGATTGGCTATCTTATGTATTGACCATTTCTCAAGTGGTTTGATTAAATAATAAACTTTTGTGTGGTTGTTGGTAAAATTGTGAAACTATCACTAATCGATTTTTGTCATATAAGAGTTAGTCTTGATTGAATTGATTATGCTTAACGCTTGTTTTAATTTCTTTATGATCTTGACAAGGATTATATGTCTTAAAACAATAGATTGGATTACTCGTCTAATTCGATTAATCAAGGTATTAAGAACTATCGTCATGTGTTGGATAAGCAAACTAGTAACCAAAATAATCTAAACAAGTGTGTTTCCCTTATTAAATTCTTATTATCATCTCATTGTGCTTTCTTTTATATTAATCAAAAATCATTGTCAAGACTTGTATTCAAAACTTAATTCCAAAAACTAAATAGTCCTCGTGAACGATCCTGACTTACCGGATAATCTTGCTACAAACGAACGGGTCATACTTGCCCATGTGTGTTTTGTTTATGAATTTCGGTACTCGTGTTATAAATTTAAAACTTTCTCAAATGAGACACATCAAAGCGGCAAAACTTCACATTTAGATAGGTAGTTCCTTTTCTTTATACACATGCTCTTGCATTTTTACAGATGATCTATTAAGAAGTTATACTTCAACATAGCCTTGAGTAGGTCCGAGCACATATCTTGGAATGATATGTAAATACATGTGCTCCTGCCTTTGACATTAAGCTTTCCACGTTGAATTCAGCTCTCAAGTTTCATTAGGAGGGATTTAGGTATCTTAACAATATGAGGCTATGGTGAAGTTTAGATCTATCCCTTTAGCAGACTTTAATATTAAATCTCTAGCTAATCCTTTTGTCAAGTGATCAACTAAAATTTGTTGTGATCTTATCAACTCTATAGAAACTACCTCATTCATGATGAGTTCACGAATCATGTATTTCTTTAGACGTAAGTGTTTATACTTCCCATTGTACATTTGGCTATAATCCTTTGCCAATGTAGATAAACTATCATAACGAATAGAAATATGTTATATAGGTTATGCCATAATGGAATCTGAAGAATCAAGTTTTTCTAACGATCCAGCTTCTTTACGAGCAGCAACGGATAGAAATAGGTTATATAGGTTTATGCCACAATGGAGTCTGAAGAATCAAGTTTTTCCAACCATCCAACTTCTTTACGAGCAGCTGCTAAAGCCACAAACTCAGATTTTATTATTGAAACTATGATGCAAGTTTGCTTCTTGAAAGACCATGATAGAGCACACCCCCCAAGCAAGAATACCAACCACTTGTTAAATAATTATCTTCAGTGTTGTTGATCCATCTTGCATCAGTGTATCATTCCAAAACTAAAGGATAACCAGTACATGACAAACTATAAGCCATATTTTTCTTCAAATAATTCAGTACCCACTAAAGTGCTTGCTATTTATAAGTACCAGCATTACTAGTATACCTAATTAGTTTCCCCACTACATAAGCAATTTAATGCCTTATATAAGTCATGTCATACATCAACAAGCCAATCACCCTTGAATACTCAAGCTGATATATAGCCTTAACACTATTAATTTTCAACTTCTCACTTGTATCCATAGGAGTACTCACTAGAGTGCAATCAAAGTAATTGAACTTCCTCGGTACATTCTCGATATAATGAGATGGAGAAATAGAAATTCCTTTACTTTAATGTTTAATCCTTATACCAAGGATAACATCAATTTCCCCTTAGTCTTTCATGGAGAACCTTGATGACAAAAACTCTTTAGTTAAGTCTACCTGAACTTGGTCAGTCCTAAAAATCAACATGTTATCAACATATGAACAAATGATGAATCGTTTACCAGATTCATCAAATTTTCCATATATACATTTGTCATATTGTTTTAGAAGATAGCCACTAGACAAAACTACTTCATTAAAGTTTTGATGTCATTGCTTAGGTGCTTTTTTTAGTCCATATAAGGATATAACTAGTTTGCACACTTTGTTTTCATTACATGGGATGATGAAGCCCTAAGGTTGATGCACCATTATAGAGTGTTGTCTTCACATCTATCTGATGAATAATCATATTGTGAATTTATGCAAATACAATCAATAGTCTAATGGTAGCGATACGAGCCACTAGAGCATAAGTATCAAAATAGTTTATCCCTGACTTTTTTAAAATCCTTGAATGACTAGTCTAGCCTTGAACTTTTCAATAGCTCCATCTACCTTCATCTTTATTTTTAAATCAACTTGCAACCTAAAGGTTTGCAACCAGGTGGTAGATAAGCTAACACCCAAGTGTTGTTTCCCATAATGGAATTCATCTTATCACTAATTTCTTCTTTCCAGAAAGCAACATCATGGGACTTCATTGCTTTATCAAATGTTTTTGCGTTATCCTCAACATCAAATAAATAGGAATGTTGGTTAGAGACGTCATCCTTTGTTCCTTCAATTAAGTACAATTTTAAATTCAGGTTTAAATGATTTTGGAGTCCTATTCCTTTTGCGTTTTTTAAACTCAAGTCGTAGGACAACAACCTCTTTAGAGAACATTTCAGGGACCTCTTAATCATCATTATCATTAGTTCTATTTATACCTAAAATCATATGATTTGATCATGGTATAGATGCAAATCTATTCTTATTAAATATGGCATCCATTGATTCAATTATGGAATTAATTTAAATAAATTCATTATGTTCAGTAACATAGAATCTATAAGCCTTGGAATACTTAGCATATCCAATATATATGCAATCTATACCTCTATCACCTAAAGTGTTTAGCTTTGGATCAACGTATCTTACAACTGCCCTACAACCCTAAACTTTAAGATACTTCAGGTTTGATTTCCTTTTGTTCCATAGCGTATAAGGGTAATCTTGTTCCTTTTATTAGCAACACTATAATAAATAGAAAGTTGTTGACATAGCTTCACCCCAAAACCCTTCACTCGGTCCTAAATAGGATAACTTGGAATTCACTATTTCTTTCAAGGCTCTATTATTCCTTTTATAGTTCCACTTTGTTGTGGGTATGGGGAGCAATCGTTTCATAGATAATATCCACATATTGAAAATATGATGCGGCCATATATTCACATCCCCTATCAGTGCTAAGTATTTTTATTAAGGCTTCTTGTTGCATTCTACTTTAGTTTTAAACACTGAATATTTATCTAATGCTTCATCCTCAGTATGCAACAAATAAACTTAGCAAAACCTAGAAGCATCATTAATAAAAATCACAAAGTAGGATTAGCATGCAAATCACATAAATCACTATGTATTAACTTCAAAAATATTTTTTTACGTTTTACATTTTAGAAATATTGCTTAGTGATTTTAGTCAACATACAAGTCTCACACTTTTTATTGTTCATTTCAAAGGCTAAGATTATCCCATCTTTAGACATATCTTGCATTATTTTAAAGTGAACAATTCTAAGTCTATCATGCCAAATGGCTGAATCATTTAATTTAGAAGTGGACATAAAGGTTGAGTTAACAATATTATGATCATGATTTAGCCTCAACATTTAATTTCACAAACCAAAACCAATAAACATGTCATGCTTCGATAAAACAAACTTATCAAATTCAGTTACTTTTTTATAAGCACAATTATTTAAATAACTACTAGAAACCAAATTCTTTCTGATGTGTGGTACATACAAAATATTAAACAAATAAATAGTATTTCCATAACTAAATCTTTAATCCACACTTCCACGTACATGCACAAGGGCAAATGAATCATTCCCATATGAAGAATTGATTCATCATTCAGCAACTCATAAGTCTTGAAAAGTATCTATCTTTGCACACATGGATTATAGTACTAGAGTCAACCCACCAAGCAACATCATCATCCTACACTGCCTCAAATATATATGTAACATAATAATTATAAAAAAAGTTATTATATATATTCTAACCTTTCGGAGGGTCTTTAGTACCATTCCTTAAACTACTTATGTGTTAGGTATATTTGTATTTATTAGTTCCTACTGGTAAGTATGTAGTTCCTACTGGTAGAGTAATTGCTACTGTTAGTATTAAAGTTCCTACTGCCAGGTATATAGTTCCTGCTGGTT
>BQNB010080851.1:0-29802 GCA_026074375.1 Tanacetum coccineum
TGACGAGATGTCTCTTCCTACATGTGATTGAAATAGTGCACCCGAAAGATTCAACATAGCCTAAAATCAAAAGAAGCTAACCCCAAAAGATAAAAGAAGCTAACCTCAAAAGAAGGCTAAGGACACTATCAAGTATACATCTACTCATCCCCCCTTTGCAATTGTAACAGATGACATTCTGTTGTTTCCCTGTGTTGCTTCCACTTACTCCAGGTGTGTATTTTCTCGTTGTTCCAGCAGCATAAGTAGTCTGTCTCCCCTAAACAGGTTGCACAATTACTTTTCCATCATAGATGGAAGCTTGTTGACGAGGGTTTGACGAAGTCCTTAGCTGATTGTTGGTAGTAGGATACCGGGATGTAACAACAGCAGTTAAGAATGACATCATGTGATTGATCGCATCAATTGGATCATCCCCTTTCTGAAACACTGGAACAATTAGACCGGAGTCTGGTTGGGAAAATTCAGATTGTTGATGTTGGTAAGTTGTGGGAGCATATTCCAACTGTGGAATGGATGGTTGTGGAGAATAAACGTTGTGGTGAACTGATGATTGGTACTCATTTGATGGATAAGTGATTGAAAGAGGTGTTGATTGACTGGTTGTGAATTGTTGAGTCTGATAAGGTGTTACAACCTTTGAAGACGGATATGATGAAACATGATGTTGAGGTTGAGAGTTTGGGTAAGTGTGTAGATGAGATTGATAAGCCGACTGAGTTAATTGGTGAGATGCAACTAAAGCAAGAGGATCGGAGTTACGTTCATGTATCAAACGAACTTCATTTGCATGTCGTTCATGTTGTTCCAGGTAAGCATGAAGCTGATCAATATTGGTAGTATGCAAGTCTTTGACCAATTTAACGTCAGTAACAAATTTGCTCCATTCATCAGGTAGAGTGTTTAAAAACTTGGTATTAACTTGAAATTGCTCCAGTGGCATCTTGTAGATGTTCATATCATTGAGTAGCAGAGTGAACCTCAAGTAGTACTCGTGTAACGACTCTCCTTTGTTGTAAGTGAACTTATCGAATTCATCATACAGCTTGCACTCTCGTTCTTGTTTCGTTAACGACGTTCCTTGCATCAGTAGTTTAATCTTCTCCCAAAGATCCTTAGCTACACGATGTTGACTCACAAGAGCATAGATTTCAGTTGGAAGGCCTTGGAGAATGATGTTAATTGCTTTGATGTCACAATCAGCTTGAATGGCTTCAGCGGGAGTGAGTTCAGTATATTCCTTAAGTCTTGTTACACCATCCACAGTGATTGATGGCCAAACGAGTGGACCTTTTTCAACAGAGGCAAGAATCATTCTTCCATGAGGTCTATTCAACATATACAGTTCCATTCGGCTCTTCCAAGAATCATACAAGTGTTTTTCCAGCATCGGTGGTTTATTATCACCACCCGAGAGAAGTGATTTATCAGCAAGAGTCGTCATTGACAACGTGATATCACAAAGATTACAATTTGATCGATCGGTGGTAGAAAGAAATTGTGTTTGGTTATGTGATTGTTGAGTTTTGAATTAAAACTACACGGGATTTTACAATTCTTGACAAAACCGGGAAAGACAAATTAATGTTTCACGGGATTTTACAAGTCACAGAAAGAACCGTATAATTTTAGAAAATTTGAGAAATTTGGTGTCCTTCTAGTTCGGCCCTACTAGTTCGGTCCAGGCTAGTTCGGTCCAACTCGTTCGGTCCAAGCTAGTTCGGTTGACAAAGTCCAAGTCGTTCGGTCCAACTAGTTCGGTCCAAGCTGGTTCGGTTGACAAAGGTTAACTAGTTCGGTCCTGCTTGTTCGGTTCCAACTAGGAAACAGCTCGATCGGTTCTAACTGAGATTCTAGTTCGGTTCAAACTTGTTCGGTCCAACTTGTTCGGTTCCAACTAGATCGGTTCAACCTTGTTCGGTCCAACTCGTTCGGTTCCAACTAGATCGGTTCAACCTTGTTCGGTCTAACTCGTTCGGTTCCAACTAGATAACAGCTCGTTCGGTGATATCGATCGGTTATTGGTTCGGCTTACTAGTTCGGTTCCTACAACTCCGAAACTCACAATTTTCAAAACTCAAAAAGACACAATTTTAAGGTTTTAGCCAAAAATTTGTACAAACTAGTGTTTACTAACCCATAGGCAACCCCTAAATGAAAAATTTAAGATTTTTAAACCAAAAAACATTTTGATTCTTTGTAAGGTTTATGAACACAAATCAAACACTAATAACTATTCACACCACTCCATGCTCTTTGATACCAATTGATGAATACTAGTAATCTTATGATCAAACCAGAACAAGAGTGAGATTGTGGGTTGTGATGTATAGATGAGAGATTGGATGGAAAATGGATGAAGTTTATTATGATCAGGAATATTACAAATGAATCAACCAACCCACCTCTCCAAGGTAGGAGAGGGTTTTATTATTGTACCTATTATAGTGGTCCGGCATGGGATAGGATGGGCCTACATGGGGCTTTGGGCCGGACTAGTTAATTTTACTAATGTTACACATACTACGAGCTAAGACTTAATACAACTTGGAAGTGACCGATACTTTTTGAGTTTCCAACACTTACAAACAGGTAAATGTTTTTGTTCCTATGGATACTGAAAGCAGTAGAAAGAAGGTTGATAGCAGTAGAAAGAAAGCAGAGAGTAGTAAGAAAAGAACAAGAGCAGTACTTGGTGAAGAACGGTGTCAAGAAACAGGAAGGTAGAGGATAATGATAAGAAGCAGAGCTTTAAGCTTGTTTGGAAATAGTTTCTAGGTGATGATAGTGTTGTCAATATTGAATCTGTAGCTCCAAAATTATCCATTAGTTGGTCTAGAAGACAAACATTCTTAGCAGAAGACAATATCTATTATCAGATCATAAGGGCTGATGTATGTACTAAATATTACAGATATTCAGTGCAATGCCTTAATGATTTTGTGACAAGACAAGATGTGTTAGATCTGTAGAGGATTTGGGTAAGAAAGCATGTGAGACAAAACAAGCCCAGAAACGGATATGTACAGATTACTTTTGGGGAGATCTCATCACCTTTATTTGAACCAATGTGAGAAAGATAACTCTGAAAAAACTCAACAGGACTACACATTGATAAAACTTGGAAGTTATATGATTCAATGTGCTGGAGTTCATTTATTATTGATGGGGTTACTGGAAGTTCTATTCACATGCTCGTAGAAAAGTATATCCTCTTCTTACACAAGAAATGCTTTCAAGAATAATTGAGTGGGAGGCTAGAAGTTGATCTGAATGTGATACTGGTATTGTGCTTCTCAGGGTTTACTAGATCACTGCTCTTAAAAGTTAGTATGAGTGTTTGGTTACATCTCCTGTGACAAAGAGATTTTATTAAAGAACTTGATGATTATTATAATGAATAACAGTTGGTTATCAGAGCCTGGTTGCTCGTGATATCTAAGTTCACAAGGTTTTTGTGTCGATTTTATGAAGAATAGTACGAATTTTCTGTTTTGGTGTTGATCCAAAATTGGTGTTGTAATTAGGGTTTTTATAAACCCCTAAGTTAGTCAAACTGTTCGATTTTTCGGTTCCTTGGTTTAAAAGAATTATCAGGTTAAAGACATTCAGGTTGTTGACAAGGATTCAAGAAGATCGATTGGTTTCGTTGCTGATTAATTCGTTGAAACTAGGGTTTCTAAAAAACCCTAAGTTAGTTATGCATATATATTAAACCCTAAATCTTCAAAGTCAATTATCTTAATAGATAATCATTTTTCATAGGGTTTATATGAGGGTTGTTGTTTAATTCTACACGTAAGATGGAAAGCTTGGAGTTTTCATAACAAGCAGAGGAGGAGTTGTGGTTAACTGAAGTTACCAGTATTACAAGAAGGATTACTGCTCTTATTTTTGATAACTCTACTGGTGATATATGAAGGTTCGACTGTGGTTACTTCTTTTGGTCGAGTAACATTACTTTGTGTATGTGTAACCCTACTGGTGGAAGATGACGTAACGACTGAGGTTACTGGTGTTTTATTATCGACAACAACCAAGGGGAAGATTAAGTCTACTCGTAAATTCTAACATACACTTAATGTTGTCAAAGGGTTTGATCAAAGATTACTTAGTGCTGCTTGTTTACACATTACTGCTGCCAAAGAAGATCTAAGCAACACTACTCGTTGATTATTTGTTTTTGCTACTAAGGTACTAGTTTTTGTGTTAATACTGCCAAAGTAACTTACCACTATTTAAATAAGTTGTGGTTAATGCTGCCAAGAAGGTATGACTTTGTGTTGCTCGTTGCTACAGTAAATTACTACTGTTTTAGATATTACTACTGTTGTGGTAATACTCGCACTTACTACTGCTTGAGATAAAAGCAGGTTGTTAATATTGCTTGGGTTAAAAGAGTTAAAACTGCTAGGCTTGTCCGAAATCGGACAACGAAGTAATTTGTTCTCGGCTGGTTGAAAGGATCTCGGACAACACACTGTTTGGATTTTGGTTTTGGTTTAAATGTTCTTAAACGTTTAAAAGGCTCGTTTTTGGATTATTTGAAATAACTAATTACGGAGATGATTATTTATCACTTATTTAAAGTTGGAGTTGAGTTTCACGGGTACGTGTTCTTATCATATCTTAAACGGCTAGCAACGTTTAAAGATAACTTGTTCTGCTTATACGGTGTTGATGAAGACTTGCAAAATCTAGCAATGTGTGATTTCTCTTATGGTGCTCAATGCGCACAATTGCTATCACTTTAAGGAGTTACGTTGTTGTGCTTAGTGTCTCATTGAAGATGAGGATTTTGTCAAGAGATTGATGTCTACTCATATATCAGCAGAATGAGTTTGGAGTCACGTGGATAGTACAAGACATAAGACACAAGTTTGGGTTAGTCTACTTCTACATCAAATTTGTTATACTGAGTTTTCTCCATCAGTAATCATTACAAAAAGCCTATAGAATTTGAGATTCAAGAGATGGTTAACATATTGGTTTTAGGGGAAGCTTAATTGACAAAGTGTTTAACCATCAGGATATATTCATGCACCACTTGAGGGGAAGGTTTTCATTACTACTGCTAGTCATTATTACTACTGTTAGTCTAAGTTTCTACTACTTAAATTCATTTTTCTTATTGTGCGTAATGGTGGGTAATTTGAGTCATTGGAAGGCTGGATTGGTAGTGTGATATATGGTTTAAAGTTGTAAAGATCCAAGTTTCATATCTTCACAAGACCCCTATTGGATTATTACAAAAAGGGGAAGAAGATTACAGAGATATGATTTGCAACTTATTAAATATGGTGACATGGAGATTTCGATTTAAGGGGAAGATTGTTTCATTCATGGAAGATCTAGATGTTAGTTTTGTAATCATCAAATAGGGGAAGATTGGTGGGAATTATATTGATTTGATGATACAAAACAATGAAACAAGAATGAAACAAAAGGAAAACAAAAGGATCAAATTCAACATTATGGAATTCTACAAGATGTAGGAGTACATGAAGATTTTAGAAGATTTGGTCAAAGATATGAAGATAAAGATTAGGAAGATTTAGTTTTCTAATACAATTGGTTTTCCTTTGTAAGTCTAGATGGACTCCCTATATAAGGAGATCCCTAGACATAGTTTAGGGTGTGCACAATACAATGTAGACGTCTAGAAAAAGAGTCTATCTAGGCGTATGGTTCTTGTTAAATGCCTAGATGATAGTTGGTTTAACCTCAAGGATCTTTGATTCCTGTTATAGTTAGATAACCGTTCTACAATTGATCATATTGAGGCTTGTAGTGAATGATAATAAATAAAAACCTTGTTACAACTACATTGTTTCTTTGTTAATCCGCTATCCTATTCCATGAACTTTGTTATTGTTAATCCTAGATGAGATCTAAACAATCTCGAGTTATAAACGATCTAAGGAGTTTTAACAAACTCTACAAACTCTTGTTACCGGTCATATGTTTGAAGCAACCACTATCTTTGATCCACTCATCCGGTTTCCAAGCATAGTTCTCAAAACATACCATTTTCAACAAATACAAATTCTAAGCGTTGAGATCCAATATCTCATGGTCCGAAAATGGTAGTGTTTGTTAATCTCCCTTGCATTTGTTGCAAATGATTAGGATATGAATTGGATACAATTTCCCATATGTACGAAGCCTTGATTTTGTGTGTTGTTCCATTTATAGGGCTAGAAAGTTTTGATGAATTGGTGTCTAGAGTTTATCCTAGATTGAGGTGTGTGTTTCTTGGTGAGCAGAGATGTTTCTTCTAGGTGGAGGTGTATTCGGTTAAGGACTCGATTTTGACATAACCTATACCGCTTTTAGGTGATGGTTTTAAAGACGGTTTCTTTGACTCGTTGATGCTACTATGTATTAGTTTCTTTCTAGTAATAACAAAATCTAATCTAGAAGACATAGGTAGACTAAAAACGTGTTATGTCCCTTTTTCGCCATAGGTTCTACTTACGGATCCAAGTAAGGTGGTATCTTTGTCTCCTTTTCAGCGAAGACGGATCCACACGAAACTTATGTTTTTGTTCCGCTTGTGACGCTTTACTATCATCAATCCTAGACTTACCCCAAACAAGGGGGAGCATACACCGAGGGGGAGCACTTGCAAATTCGTCTTTATTTGTACTTTGCATTTGTCACAAAGTTACTTTTCATTAGTCAAAATACGACTTGCAATTGCGCCTCTACAACACTTTTTGCTTCGACAAAAAAGGAAAGAAGATATGTTAACTCAACCACTAAATACTTATTTAGTAACTTTTAATAAATATGAGTTTATATTTTGTCATCATCAAAAAGGGGGAGATTGTTAATACAAATATTCGCGTAAAAACGATATTTGTATTTAATGATCTTCAAGTTTTGATAATAAAAAATATAATGTCATACTACGTAAAAGTTTACGTAAACAAGTTATTTAGTCGTAAGTTTACTTGACGACGACAAATCACTTAAGGTATGAATATGACATTATAAAGCGTAGTTAATGATCAAAGAAAACTATCTTTTCTTGCATTCAAACTTAATCATTTGCATAAACCTTTTTCTAATCAAATGATTTCAAGAAAACACATGATTAATTAAGCTAGTTATATTAATCATGTAAGACAAAATAAGATTAACCATAAGTGAAAACAATCTTTCCAAATTCAAATCTAGAAAATCTTTTCTTATTTTTATTAAGAAATATTTTCTTCTAGAAGAATCTAATTAATCTGATTTAAAAGTACAAAGAATATTTTGTTAAGATTTGGGGTTAATCACTAAAATACAAAATAAGTCCCAGCTGCTACCTACGGATCCACCATAACCAAAGACAGATCCAGGCATAGGTGGATTCGTGGATCCATGCGACATAGTTGTTGGACCAGAATTTGAATTTCAAATGTTGCCTATAAATAGCAACCTCATGTTTTCATTTTAGACGACTCTTTTCAATATTTTTCTCTCTTTCATATTTATTTTTTACATTAATTGATCATTATACTTGTTCTATAATCTATTACAAATGATCTAATTATTCAACTCTTTAGTGAAGAACACAAACGAAGATGTGAAGCTTCAAGTGTTATTAGTTTAGTCGAGTCATCACATTGGTGATATTTATTTATCTTTAATCTCTTGTATTGTGATTATCATATGTGTATGATAGTTTGTATTTTAGGCCTTAAAATATGTAGTGTGTTAGATTGGTTCTGTCTCGAAGTAGAACTCGGTATTTAGCTTAGTACGAGAAAAAGTGTAAGCGACGTGTACGGTTTTCTCCGCCTAAAGGGAGCTTGTTGACATAGTGAAGAAAACTCTCAAGTTGGGTACTTGGGGAGTGGAGTAGGGTGAAAAAGAGCTTCGTAGCAACCACTATAAATCATCGTGTCATCGGTTTGGTCTTTCATATCTTTACTTATTTATTCTGCATTTACATATTTATTTATTACATCGCTATCATATACACTTGTGTATATCTCTTGACTTCACATAAGCCGACAATCTGAGTTTTAATTTTAAAATGGTAAAAGTATTCAACCCCCCTTCTAGTTCCACAATTGGTATCAGAAGCCAAGGTCACCTAAGATCTTTAACGTATATTATACATTAAAGCTTGAATCGATCTATGGATTCCGATAAATATCTAGAAGGGCAATCTATGCAAAGACCACCACTTTTCGAAAGCAATTGTTTTATATATTGGAAAAGTAGATTTGAAACTTATGTGAAAGCAAAAGATTTAGATATTTGGCATATTATCTTAATGGTGATTTCCCACCGGTTTCCAGAAACAAAGAAACCCAAGTTTTAAAAGTAGTTTCTTTTGAAGAACAAACCGACGAACTTAAAAAGAAACTTGCTAAAAATAATGAAGCTAAAATGGTTCTTTACAATGTTTTACCTAAAAAGGAATACGAAAGAATTTTTATGTGTAGAACGGCTAAAGATATTTGGCAATCGTTGTTTATCACACATCAAGATAATAGTAAAGTAAAGGATAATAAAATTGATCTTCTTGTTCAACAATATAAACAATTTACTATCTTTGAAGAAGAATCTATTGATAGCGATTTTGCTAGATTTAATACTATTATTACTAGTCTTAAAGCACTTGATGAAGGTTTTTATAGCAAGAACTATGTTAGGAAGTTTCTTAGGGCTTTACATCCTAAATGGAGAGCAAAGGTCACGATGATTGAAGGATCAAAAGATTTGTCATCACTAGCTCTAGACGAGCTTATCGATAATCTCAAAGTACATGAAGTAGTCATGGAAAAGGACTCCAAAATTTACAAAGGCAAAAAGAAAAGGGCCAAGTCCATTGCCTTAAAAGCTAAGAAATAGTCTAGTAATAATGAAACTTCAACATCAGGAAGCGATGACGAAGAATATGTTATGGCTGTAAGGAACTTTAAAAAGTTCTTTAGAAGAAAGGGTATATTTGTTAGACAACCATGAGAAGAGATGAAATCATTCCAGCAAAGGGATGATAAGAAAAGCAAGAGTGATAGAAAATTATTTAGATGTAGTGATCTAAATTATCTCATTGGTGAAAGCCTAAAGCCTCCACGAAACAAGGATCAAAAGGCGTTTGTTGGAGGTGGTTGGAGCGATAGTGAAAATATAGGAGAGGACAAAATCAACGATGAAACGTGTCTCATGGCTCAATCGTCAAATGAGGTAACTCTTGACTCTTCTCACTATAGTGATAATTCTTCTTCTTTTAATGACGATAGTATGCAAATTGAATATAATAACTTATGTGAATTTAGCTCAAATTCATCAACAAAAATAAAATTTTGAAAACTAACAGAGATCGTTTAGAAAAAGAAATTTTAGAGTTGCATGAGAAAATTAAGAAACTTGAGAGAAACAAAGACATTGACATTGGTTGTAAATCTTGTCAACTACTTCGTTTAAAAAATGCTAAACTTAAGGAAACTTAAGTAAAATTTGTCAAATTTGATAAAGAACTTTTAAAGTTCCTTGTACGGCCATAGCATATTCCTTCGTCATCTGCTCTGTATTCAAAGTTTCCATCATCACTAAACTCGTACTTAGGCTTTCAAGCAATGACTTAACTCTTTCTTTTTTTGCCTTTTAATAAATTTCGGAAGTCCTTTTTCAGGACAGACTGTCATGTACTGTTTAGATTGCGATAAGCCTCGTCTAGAGCTGGGGATGTATCAGAAGCGATCTTTCGATTCTTCAATCGTCATGGACCTTTACTCTCCATTTAGGATTAAAGCCCTCAAGATGAGGAGGCTGACGTAAAATAGTTCTTGCTAGAAAACCTTTCATCAAGAACTTTAAAACTAGTAATAATCGTTTAAATCTAGCAAAACCCTATCAAGAGTAGTCTTCTTCAAGATATTAAATTATTCATATGTTGAAACAAGAAAATCAATTTATATCACATTACTTGTTCTATTACCTTGATGTTGATTAACAAGGCAGGGGTGCGGAAGTGCCAATATCTTTTTAGGCCGTTTTAAAAAGCACATCAAAAATTCATTCGTATTCCTTTTGGTAGTAAAATCAATATAAAGAACCATTTTAGATTCATTATTTTTAGCAATTTCTTTTTAAGATCGTCGGATTGTTCTTCAAAAGGAACAACCTCACTAAAAACTTGGGGTCTTTGTTCTAGCAACCGTGGAAATCCCCATTCAAAATAAAATGCCATGATCTAAATCTTTTGCTTTCAACCTAATTTCTATCTATTTTTTTTCTCGATATATAAGAATGAATCACTTTAAAAAAGGAGGTGGACTTTGCATAATTGCCCAGACTAATTATTTAGTTGAATCCATAGATCGATTCAAGCTTTAATGTACAATATACGTTAAAGATCTTGGGTGACGTGGCTTCTGATACCAATTGTGGAAACTAAAAGGGGGGTTGAACTTAGGTTTTTTTGTTCCGTTTTCAAATAAAAAATTATATTTAGGGAGAGGCGGCGGTGAGAGTGAGGTAGCGCAGCAATAGATAACGACAAGATGTTATGAATAGCGATGCAATAATACGGACTAATCTATTAAATAAAAGCAAGAAAGATAAGAAAAGATCAACCAATGACACAATATTTATGTGGTTCGGACTACATAACTCCTCTTTCGCCCAACACCACTCCACCAATACCCAACTTGAGAGTTATCTTCACTATGTCAACAAGCTCCCTTTAGGCGGAGAAAACCGTACACGTCGCTTACACTTTTTCCGGTACTAAGCTAAATACCGAGTTCTACTTCGAGATAGAACCAATCTAACACACTATGTATTTTGTGGCCTAAAAAACTAACTATCAAATCACATATATACACACAACACAAGATAATACAACAAGATGAATCTTATCACAAACGTGATGACACCAAACTAAACCTATTAACACTTGAAGCTTGCATTGAACGTCTCTTGTAGTGTTCTTCACGTAAAGAGTTTAATGAGGTTGATCACTTGTAATGGATTATGTAACAAGTATAATGATCAAAGAATATAAAAGATAAAAGATGTATGTGAAAATATTTTACAAGAGTTGTCTAAAATGAAGAACTAAGGTCATTAGCTATTTTCAAAGTCAAATCCTTTTGAAATTCAAATGCTTGTCCCAGACAAAAAGCAGCTGGACCGATTCGAAACCGCACGATCCACCAACACCTGGATCCGTCTCTTATTTAGGTGGATCCGTCCGAGGAGATGGGACACATTTTTTCATTTTATGATTAACCCCAAATCTATATAAAATATTATTTTGTACTTATTAAAACTAGTTTAATAGATTCTTCTAGAACAAAATATTTCTTATCACCAATAAGGAAATATTTTCTAGATTTGGAAAGATTGTTTCCATTTATGGTTAATCTTATTTTGTCTTGCATGATTAATATAACTAGCTTATAATTAATCATGTATAACTAGCTTATAATTAATCATGTATAACTAGCTTATAATTAATCATGTGTTAACTTAAATCATTTGATTAGAAAATGTTTATGCAAATGATAATATTATCAAAACATAAAGATCATTAAATATAAATATCGTTTTTGCGCGAATATTTGTATTAACACTAGTTTAAACATTCACTTTTAATAACCAATGGGGAGAAAATTAACTTTTAATGTAAAAAGTAACTTGATATATATTTGGAGATATTTCGAAAGAAAAAAAAATACATAAGTTTGTTAAAATAGTGAACGGAAATGTTTAGTATGGTAATTTTATCTTAATACAACAATGGGCAAATTGTATACAACTTATTCTTAAACTTTATTGTCTAGGCCGTAAAAAGCACACGATTCATGTGAAAATTTGTATACAACTTATTTTTAATCTTTAATTGTCTAGGCTGTAAAAAGCACGTGGTTAGTCACTATTATAGCAGTCTTCTCAAATTCAAGTACAATCTTTTTGGGTCATATATTATGTTTCTGCCGTCTAGATGTCACCTCCATATCTACTTCTAGATTGGCATCACAGGACACCAGAAATGAGTCATATTGCCTCTCATGATGTAGTTGTTTCAGAAAAAGGTTTTCAAGGTTGTATACTCGTGCCTAACGCAATGATTCACTACGCCCTATAAATGTACAGCTATATACAGGTTGCTAAGCCTCCTTTCGGAGTCCCTGGACAGGCTAATAATGTGAAACACGAAATCAATTTTTTAAACACGATCGATGTTCCTAAAAGAGAAACAATCTAAACAACTCAATAAAAAACTACAGATGCAAGTTTTTTATGACAAGTTTCAACACGCAAGTCTACCAAAAGTCTTACACCACCATGATTCTCTAAGCCGCAAAAAATATAAAAGCATCTATCCTGTTCGAAAAACTAATAATCATGGACACAAAATTCGTAATTATTTTCTGGAATAGACAAAAAACAAAACCATATGATATCCATCCTATTTTATCCGTGTGATTTCTTTTTACCTTTGCTCGTGTTACTCTTTCTCCCCTTGTTATTTCCTTTCCCTTTCTTGTTGTTACCATCTCGACTATTATCACATCCGCTTTGATTTTCTAACACCACTGAAGCTTCATTGCCTGTTTGTTTAACCTTTGATACTTGACTCCTGACATACTGGTTTACGAATTTATCTATCTTTGGCCTATCAATTTGCAGCCTCTTCGCAAAAAATTCCACATTCTTCAACAAAACTAAGTTGTCCACTTCCTTTCGACTGAAAAAGAACCAAACAACCAACAAATCTTAATACGGATAACTTGGTCTAAACAACGAAACCAATTCAATATTTACGACAGTGCAAGTCTAACCTTTTGTCAAATGCAAAAGAAAGCAACAAAAAATCATCATTTACATCACGTACAAGTCTTGCATCTTTATCTTTGCCAGAACATAACTTTTGATCCACAAGGATAGTAGCTAATGTGGCAATATTTTTATCAACTTGCTCCTGACAAGAAACCAGATAATCAGAAAGCCATTAAACGTACACTAATGACAGCTACGTTAATACTGATCATTCGTTACAAACTCACTAATATACCATATATTACCTTTATCATAGCTGCAGTGGAGAACCTGTTCACTGCCACCCCCTTGTTCTCGTTTATAGACTCAATTATTTCTTCTAGAACTTTCCAATTCATTTGCAGTTCCATACAATTTATATTCATGTTTGCATCAGGTAATGTGTTAGAAGTCGATACCTCAGGAGTTGTCCCAGCATCAACACCGTTTGATGAAGTCTGACCACTGTGTGTATATTTCCGTGGAAGCAATGCACTCATTATCTCCTGTTTAGATTTCTTAAGGTCAACAAATATAGCAGAAGGAGCATGTATGTTAGGGCTCGCGTCTCCCGAATACACAATCAGGAGAGGATCCTCTATGCTTAGAAACGCTTCTGCAACCAGTTCTGGATCCAAGTTTAAGTAGTGACCTGACATTCTCCTTTGTAAATTAAACACAAACTTCGTTGGAAGCAAATGACTAATATTCTTCCTCCAAGTTAGCAAGTTAATCAATACTCTAGAACAATCTGATTCTTGCAGACAAATCAAAGATAACATCATTACCAGCCTCAATGCTAAAAGTGGAAGGTAATACGAGACGTTAATCTTTGATTTTCCAATCCAGGGTCCAATCTCACCTAGATTGAAGAGCATATCTTCAATTCTGTCAACAAAATACAGCAACTCTTTAGGCTTGGTATGTATCTGTTGAAGTGCCGGGAAGGTTGTATCAGTAGAGGGAAGATATGTAAACCATTCAACAAACGAAGCTTTTGTAGTGAAAAGGATTCCTGAAAAGGAAGATGACATGAAAAAAAGACGATCCAGTAGATGCACATAACTGTGAGGTGATATGCACCCTGGCAACTTCCAGTCAGTAAAAAAAGTATCTTCCAAAGCATATGCGAGTGGTGCAGCAACAGAATCTGTATATCTCAAATATCTCACAACTGACTTCCATTTGGGTTTCCAATGAAGCCCCGTAAAAGACTTTTTCTTAAGCCCTGTTCTGGAACCAAGAAATATCATCATCAGCCTCCCAATTGTCCAATCATTGAGATCACCCTTGATGTCAACATTTTTAAGAATAATCTCATCAAGCAAGCTGACTGAAAGATCCGTCTCCCTTAAGGAAACCAAGTCCTCAGATACTGCTTTCCGCCAGTCCAATGGAAACACAAGATCAAAGTAATCCAAAGAAATAAGAAGGAAACTTTGCAGCTTCTTTTTATTGGGATCTGTTAGGTTATGATGCAAAAAATCTAAAAGAAACTTGGAGACCTCAAAAATGTGAAGGAGAGATGTGCTTTGGTGAAATGCAGAACTGTTTGACTTTGACTTATGAAGGGCGTCAAGAGTTTCAAGTACCTTTATACCCACAGAAAGTAATTCGGACTGCCAATAAGATCGAACAGCAAACACCAAGTCCCTGCCATCAAAAGTTATGCGCTTCTCGTCCCTATCCTTTTTACCAGTGTTTTTTATCCACTCAGCATCCTTATTGAGTAACAGGTACACCATGTTTCCTTTTACACACTGTTTCCTCACCCCAAAATAATACAACCAGAAACAGCAACAAGGACACGTGACTGATCAACTGAATTCTCCAATTTCGAGACTTTAATGCTTAAACTATATACACCAATATGCTTTCTTCCACCAACTCCAATAAAATAGCGCAAGAGTTATAACCGATACACTCGGTTCAGAAACATCTTGTCTTTACAGATGCTTATATATTGCAAAAGCGTATTCATCCCTCCCAATCATGCACTTCGAAAGGATTCAAAATAAGATGTTTATCAAAGAATATTCCATAATCGACAAGATTTCTCCCCTTAGATTAGCGTTGTCTTGAGAAACACACAAATCTTTCTCCAGCTCATGCAAGGTGTTGTGCTGATGTGATAGTATTTTAACCTCACGGCAAACAGAATCATACATAATGTCCGAGTCCATTTTTGCAAGCAACCTTACTTTATTACAAAGTTCTTCCTTCAGAGCAAACTGCTTCAATGGCCAACCTCTGTTTCTGTTTCCCCATAACGAGCTGAAAAACGCATACCAAACTAACAAAAGAGCAGCATCCTTCAAATGTCCAGTCCTCTCCAAAAGATCAGCCTCTTTTAGAAGATCACCCCATGATCTCGCCAATTCGGCAGCTTCAAGCAAATGACCCGATTCTTCTTCCAACAACAAAAGTTCATCGAGGCAGCCTAACGACCTCAAGAATATACCTAAAATTTGATTCCATAGAACAAAATGCTCTGACATATTTCATCATGGATTTAGAATCTTTATGTTCGTGGTAATTAACAGCACAACTCTCCAAAAATTCTTGCTCAACTTCTTCTAATTCTTTATTTTTATTATTAACATGTTCTTCCCAGTATTCTATATACTGCATGCCTAGATCAAAAAGTTTCCCTTTTTTGCAAACCGATAGACAATTGGAGAACTGATATCCTTTAGCGTAGGCTTCTGCAGCTTCACTATAACACCCTGCTAGAGTGGAACACTCTGCGGCTGTATCAAACTTTCCACACTTATGCATATAGATTTTTCCTGCACAAAACAAAGAGAGCAGAGGTGGCAAGATGGGTGAGTTATGTGTTTGGGTGACATTCAGAATTGCGTTAGGGTTGAACAGGTCATTTTAGTAAGTTTACAGTCCAGATGTTGATTAAGCTAGTGCAAGTAAATAGCCATTAAAAAAAGAAGTTACCAGCTCTTTCATACTCCCCCAAATCACAATAACATAATGCAGCAGACTCAAATTTCCCAATAGACTCGAACATTCCCGCTGCTTCTTTGAGATAACCTAAATAGGAGTCAGGATTTGTTTCCCGTATTTGATCAGCAGATGCTCTCAGACCAGAAGCCTTGGCCAATTTCTCCCACATTGTGTCTCCAGCTCTTTCAAAGCAAAATTTTGCCATCGCAAAATTATTCTCATAGAATAGCTGAGGACCATATAAAAATATGAAAGATGTCCTACAACAAAATAAAGAAAACTAAAGCAGTAATAGGGCAAAAGTTAACCTTTTTTCCACGTTCCCGCCACTCCTGATGGCTACTTTCAACCCGCATAGCCTGTGCCACTGAGTCATTTAACTTCCGTACTTGAACAAGTCCCCTCACTTTCCAGTAGTCAAACATTGGCTTGGAGAGCTCCTCTTTGTTCTCGCAAATCCATAGCCTTTGCCTTGTTCGAGTTATCGCCACATACAATTGTTTCAGTTCAGAACACAAAACGCTATGTCTGGCTTCATTGAATACCGGGAAAGATTGAGGAAGTTTTTCGTCGAGCCAATCATGTTTTTCCATGAATCCGTATATAACTCTCCACCGGTCTCTCAAAGGTGATGTCCCAAAAAAGTTGTACAGCAGTACATCCTAAATAATTACGGCAATCAAACATTAAAAAACTTCATTGGCAATTGGAGACCACTAAAAATGATATCTTCGTGACAAAAGGATAAGAAACTGACCTGAAACTCGAGACCCTTACATTCCAATATAGTGAGAACAAGAGCTTTTTTTCCAACATATTGAAAAATTTCATTTCTTGCACGATCATCACGTACCAATATGACTTGTTCAGCACCAAACCCCACAATTTCTCCACCACTTCTACCACCAAAGATTGTCACAATTGCATTTTCATCATTACAAGACTCCAATAAAATAGGAGCTTCACCAGAAACAAGACTAGTTTCACGCTCTAAACTGTCGATTGAGTGAACAAAATAACAGTATAAAATGTCAATGACGCTCTGAGCTAAATTGAGCACGCCAGCATGAGTTCTAAAGTTCTGTTTTAATTGAAAAATCTCGGATAGAAGACCTTTTTCTTGTATTCCAGATGTTTTGGTGCTTAAGAACTCTTTATAGAAAAGAGATCGCATATCTTGAAACCTAAAATCAATCCCTTTTGCAATTGTTTGTGCGGTATCACCCGCAAACATAAAGCCTTCATCAACATTGTGGCAAATATATTTGAAAAGAGAAATCTGTCTCATACTAAGATCTTGCACTTCATCAATGTACACAAAATCAATTTGGTCACCATTATAATTCCCATTTTTAAGCCTATGATGAATATCATTTACAAAATCTCCCAAATCGAATTCCCCACGTTCACTTTTCATCTTTTCATATGCTTGAAAGAGGTTGTAAACAATCTCTCTTTTCTGTTTGCTTAAAGTTGAAGTACGACTTTCAGCCAACAAACAGTAACCCTCAAAGCTTAACTTTCCATCACTGCATTCCCCAGCCTGCGTGCCTCCTTTTATATGAGATATTATCTCGGTGAACACTCTATCAGGATCAAGCTTTTTTGTTAGATTTGCATTGAAGTGGGGCCAGTAAAGTGAACTAAACCTATCAAATGTAACCTGCCTTAATCTTATGAATCTCTGCAAGGCAACAGATCTTAAAGCTATACGGTTACCATGAGAACCTTCTCTTGCCTCAAGAAATCTTTCAAAAAACGAACTTCCCAATGTACCGTCCAACATCATCAGAAACTTTTGAAATGTTATAATAAGAGGGTAATATTTCACCGGCATGTTAATAAATGTGTCTGGAATATCATTCAATTCTGATGAAATAACACGCGTATTATCAAGATTGATCTCTGCTGATGAACTCCCATTACTTGAAATACTGTCAAATACGTTAATTTTTGAAGTCAGAACAAGACCGTATATATGGAAAAAAAAAGAGAGAAAAGAATGAGTATCTGCACACCTTGTAAGGTGAGAAACATTCTGTTTCACAGCATAACACAAATTTGGGCTGACTGTCACAAAAAGCTGGTGAAGAACACTCTGTTTTGCTAAAGTTCAGTATCAATCATCAACTCAGCACTCTAATCTGCGGCTGCTTTCACTTCCTAATCCCATCATAAACAATGCGAAATCTCTTGCGTGTATCTCTCCAAACCAAATTTCATTATCAGAATAGTGGTTTTCCCAGTTCCGGATCTCCCAATTATGAATGAATTCTTGCGAGATAAAATTATGTCCATCTGTTCATCAGTGACTTGCATGGGTAGATCAACTGCTTTACCCGAAAGCAAATGGCTCACGACCCCACATGACAAGGAGTAGAACTTCATAAGCAATAAGCTTTCACTCACTTCTGAGTTTTCAATATGATTTCTAACAGCGCCAGGATTCACACTCACTTCACTTTTGTCTTTATAGTCACTTAAATAACGAAATCTGATCATCTTTTGGGATGCCGGCCAACTCTTAGGAGCTTCCAAGTTCCTGAACAATTTAAAGAAAATGGAACTAAGTATAATTAACACTTTATGTATTAAGATTCCCTGTAAAACAAAAGAACGTACCCCTCTAAACATTTTTCAGTGCACCGATTAAGATAATCATTTGTGTAAGCAGAATATATGCTCTCAAGTCGTTTTGTGAGTTCCGGAATCTCCTCTAAGGCTAATATATCCCAAACCTTCAAAACTTGAGTATAATTGACTTCCTTGATGATGTCAATAGTACAAATGACATAGAACCCTTCAACCTTAAATTGTTTCAAAATTTGTGAAGAATTTTCACAACACATGTCTACACTTTTATTCTTGGGCCGCCAACCACTAGAAAGTTTCAGTAAAAGGTTTAAAACCTGCTTCTTCAAGCGAGAGCCTGTCAGCTTTCCAAATGTTCTTCTGAAGATGTCACTGAAGAGAACCTGATAGAATAAAGCTGAACAACATGAACAACAAAGTAGGATACTGCATAACGATATAATTTGGTAAGAGATTAATCACATACCTTCCATTTTGCATGTTTAAAAAGTACACTGTTCCCATTAACCAAGTCATCAAGTTGTTCTAACTTTTTCTTTGCTCCTAGTATTGTCATCTTCAAGCATTCATCGGCATCAGCATCAAACAAACAATGTCGGCTCCTTGCATCACAGACCAACTCTTTCCATATGGACTCACTATTAGTCAGGGTACTTTCATTTCCCAATATCCAAAGACAATGCCTACACAAAAATGGAAGACAATATCATACTATTTTTAACAACAAAGTATCTATAGTAATCGAACTGTTAAGGAAGTGAAAAGATTGCATACCGTGCTCTTGTCAAGGCAACATTAGTCCTTTGAGGACTAGATATAAAGCCAACCGTTCAAAGATTAGCCCATGGCTTATTCGCACCTTACTTTAGACAAAATAAATATCTCTTCTCCACCTGATGCACCCTACAATTGAATTAAAACGCTTCAACTGAAAATCCCTCAACTTTTTTCATACTTGATGAGTACCAAGTTTTGTCTGAATCTCGAAACAACTTGGGCAGCATAGGGAGATATAACACCAATAGTAAGCTTCTTCTTCGAGTCCTTCCATGCTATAAATGAGAAAGACCAAAATGTTAGAATTTGGGTTAAGCTAAAATCATAAAGAAGAATCTGAAATGACATAACCAATATGCACACCTGTAAAGAGATTTTTAACAATTTTAATCACAACAGCGACCTCAACCATATTTCTTTGGCTTCTTCCATCGTCATCTTTTTCTTCTCTTCCCCCAACGACATTTATAAAGGAATAGGAACCAAACATTGGTCCTGAAAGATACCTCTTTCCGTAACTTTTAGATAACACATTTTGTGCATCTAGGATTTGATTTTGATAAAACTTCTGATTTGGGAAGAAACTAATTGAAGGATGCATTCTGTATTGAACATTGAGAAGATGCTTAGAGTGACCCAAAGAACTTAAACGGTCAAATAAGCTCCTTCCAAAACCAGATTCAATACAAACCTGTCCACCAACACGGAGTCTGTCAAATAAGAATTTATAGTAATAGTCTTAAGGTAGAAAGATAAGCATAGACTTACGTTGCTTTTAACAATTGCAGGTAATTGGCGCTCGTCTCCAATAAGAATAGCATGTTTCACTCCCGGAAGTTGAAGGGGAATGGTGGACTCTGCCTCTCTCAGTTGAGCAGCTTCTTCTAAGACCACCATATTCAAAGGCTCCATATTGACAGCATGCAACTTGTAGGAACTCGAAGTTGTTGAAAATATCAGACAAGCTCTTTCAAAACAAAATTGTTTTATTGCATATTTGTTTGAAAAACATGGAAGAGAGATTTTTGTAAGAGATATTTGCAAATCTCTTAGCAAAGATATACATGACGTAATAGAATCATCTTGCAATGGTTTAGAATTAAAGAGGTCTTCAAGTTCTTCCGAAACAAGATTCTTTTGAAACAACATAGATTCCAATGAACTTAAATTATCCAGAAGAGATATCATATTCTGGAAATTATATTCCCCCATAAAACTTCTCGAGATATGAGTACAGAATGTAATAATGCACCTTCTGAGTGGCGCTGCAGAAGAACTGAATCGCTCTTGTACAAACTCAATGAATGATTTGATTTCCAACATTGTTCGTTTACCTTCATTCTCATGTCTGAGTTGTTTTTCTTT
Source organism: Tanacetum coccineum (assembly GCA_026074375.1). Taxonomy (NCBI): domain Eukaryota; kingdom Viridiplantae; phylum Streptophyta; class Magnoliopsida; order Asterales; family Asteraceae; genus Tanacetum; species Tanacetum coccineum. The sequence goes on from BQNB010080851.1 coordinate 20,464, forward strand.
CAGTGACTCGTTTTCTATAAAATTGTAATATCCGGAAACACAATTTTCCAATAAATCAATCATAGATCTTAGGCAATGCTTCCAACCAGTCACTGGCCCTAGGCATTCTGCAAGCCTCTTTGCCCTATGCTCCAGATAGATTTCTTCAATGTCAGTACTAACTTTCAATCTCTCCTTGGTGCCAAACAAGAGCAAATCTCCAACTGAACACAAACAATCACCACTTGAAGTTGTCGTTTTGAATGATTCTCGTAACAAACTTTGAACACGTGAGGCTAACTGTACTATAGCCACATTCGTTGGAGCACACGCAAGAGTCCTGTGCTTCATTTGCATAAGGATGAAAAGCAATACACTAACTGTCATTGTTTTCCCCGTCCCAGGTGGTCCCCATATTTGCTCCACGGATGAAATATGGCAACATTGCGTTTTACAAAGCACGGCCATAACTGCTGCCCTCTGGGATTCATTCAAGTTAAGCAAAAGTTGTCGATCAACTTTTTGAGATACAATACTATCATAACCAAAAGAACAGATATTGCACTTTTCCTTAACCTGTAAACAACATAACCATTATTAATAATAACATTTATCACTAAACGGACGGAAAACTTATTTAACAAATTTCTCACCAGAGAGTCAGTGTAAAGAATCTCTTTGATTATGTTAAGATTTCTATGCATGTGCAGTGAATTCCATATTCTTTTCTGACTTGTTACATTCATCACAAAAATTGCAAACATCCCGTCTTGGAATTCAATTGGTTGTGATGCCTTTACGCTTATAGATGTACTATCATCTTCATTACTTTTGACCAAAGTGAGTGCCCATGTTCTTCCCACGCGTTTCAAATCAGAAACAGATTCCGGTTTCCCATCTACTAAAAGAAGCAGATCACCAAGTAATGTATGGTAATCGTCTTTACCACGTTCACTACATTGATTTCTCCAACGACCAACCGTAACATCATAGACCATATTTTCACCACTTTTGGACTCGTTAAAAGATATAATATCAGCAAAGGGAGCTCTATGCATGATCTCCATGGATGAAGCGAGTTCGAAGCGTGTTTCCTCTAACAAAGGATAAACAAAAGAGCGGAAATAGTGTTGTTCAGACTCAAAAGTAAGTGGTATCTTCTCCGCCTACAAACAAGAAAACTCAATCTATAACAGCAGGAAGAATCAAACAAGGTAATGAGTTAAAAAAAATTATTACTGTGAATCAAAACGTAACAACGAGGAAATGTTGACTTCAAGGTCAAACAGGTCAAAACTTTTACTTCAATAGCTTTAATGATCTTTACATATTTTAGGGGGTGTTTGGCAACTCTTACTTTAAACTGGTTTGAAAGTTTTATCCAAACATTTAGGAAAGCTTCTCAGCTTCAAAACTAAGAAGAGAATTATCCAAATATAAACATTAAACTTCATAACAATAAAACATGAATAAACTAGCTTGAGTTTTCCATAAAGAGGGTGTTTGGGATAGCATATTTTTTTCTACTAAGTGCTATGGGAGATACTGTTTGGATTTGCTTGTTTCACGATTATATCTTTAGTATACTTTTGAAGAGTAGAGAGAAGATCGTCAGAGTGCCGCCGCCTGCATCCTTACTCGGTGGAATCAAAGCCTATTCGAAAGCGTTATCTCTTATTAATTCTTCTAGTTTTTGCATATGTATAACATATTATAAAGCATATAAGTTGTAGACTCGTCCCATTTTTTTAATCAAGACTATCATCCAATCACAAGCCTCCATATTATACATTTTCAAATATACTTCCATTCCTTTTACCCGCACTCTACCTCTCCAAACTGAAAACCGTAAAAAATGATAAAAACAGACATTTGAATCCAGTAGTTTGCGCGGGCACAATGCTAGTCTCTATTTATAGGTTTTTAATTTAGATATTAAAATAAAAGCAATACTATGACAAAATAAGCATAAGCACTATGGATTATGAAAATTCAAAACTGCTTAAAGCCCGGGTAACGACAACATAAAGTTTCCCAAAACAAAAATGAGAGACGTCCTAGGTGCAAATAAACCTAAAGTGGCCACGCCAAACCCCGTTAATTAGTCGGAAACAAAGAAAAGAACAACAATATGATTGTAATAAAATAAAAAATATAAAAAGAGAGAGAGATGGACCACCTTGTTGTTAAAGAGGTGTTGATTGAGAATGTGATCAAGAGACCATGACAGAATGATTTTTGTAAACTCATCTTCATGATGCTCACCTCCTTCTTCCATAATCACCTCTAAACTTTATTACATTTCATATGCAGTAGTGTGGTAGTAATATTTGTTTTAACAAATGGGTTTTTATAAATGAGGGTTTATAATCGAGGGCTTTGAAATAAAACAGAGGGAGGATGAAAGACTAATTACAATGTACAAGTTTTTGATGAATAATGTATAGCAGGACTTATGCGTATCAATTTATTTTTTGTCTTATTTGATTCTTGGTGACCATTCGTGTGCAGCCACGTGTGGGTCTCTTATTTTATACGCCAAACATCATAAACAAAGAAAATGAAATTTAGTTTATTCAAGCAAAAAATGAAATTTAGCGGCATGACTAAGACTCGATCACGCTTTAGAAGTCATGGCGAAGCGACGACCCTTTATAAGTTGACTGAAAACAACATAAAATATGAAAATAATTACTACTATAAATTTATTAATTTATATTTCATATTTCTTGTATATCAAGTTTAGAAATTACAAAATATAGACCACGGTGGTTTTAGGCCTACATCTCTAATCATCGTGTCCCTATTTTTTCTATATCTATTTTTTTGCAAGAATCGTCTCTATCTTGGAGCTCGAAACTATGTAAGCACCGTCGTCCAATCTCATGTTTTTCGGCGATGAACTATAGAGATAGGACGAAATGGTGTTACATAGTTTCTAGATAGGGACGATTCATGCAAAAAAAAAAAAAATAAGGACGAGATTAGGGATTTGGCCTAAACCATAGGGACGAAAGGTGTAATTTACTCAAAAAACTATGAAAACTATTGTTGCATGTAATTTTCTTCATTTCTTCAAAATAAACATTTATCATCAAAGTTGAATTCAAAAAATGTGTCACGTCTCACGCTTTATTGCGTCTTAACGTGTCATTCCACGCCCCATCTCACACGCCACCTCCAAAAGAGACGTCTTGGTATATTTCGTAACATGGAGGTCAAACATCGCGTTTTAGCAACGCCATAACGCGCATTTAGATCCCTAATAAAAAGTCATGTTTGTGTTAATTTATTAAAGTCACTGAGTTGATGAGTTGGTATAACTTTAGCTCAAAAAAGTTGTACAAGCGAGTCAAGCGGGCTATCATGTCTATAGGATGAGAGTCATATTTACGGTTCATGTTGTATTACTTTAATCTTAAAAGTAGAAGAGAGAAATAGTAGACAATGCATAGAAGTATGCGAAAATTATCACACACCCCCAAAAAGTTATGACTTTCTAAAAAATAAACTTACTTTTTCTGAATTACCAAAACGACCGAATTCTGTGAAGAATTTTTCACATAGTTCACAGCTTATGTGTTGGCACAATAGAGGAGTTCCACGTCACACTATCGAAAAAGAAAAGAAAAAAGTGAGGCTGGTAGTAATTCACGACATACTTATTTTTTTAACTTCCTTTTACAAGCTCATTGTCACGGACTTGTCTCGACAAGGGTTTTCCGTGCGACACTTAGACTCAACCAAGTCAGCCTTGCTCAAACACTCAACGATTTAGGCAACTGAGAAAGCTTTAAAGAAAGGAACACAAGTGAAAGGGGGAATGCTTTGTATTGCTAAAGAGAACTTTACAAGAGGGAATACAATTGAAGAATGAGATGATTTCCCCAAATGAGGATGGCTCTATTTATACTACACAAACTAAGGCTACAAATAGGCTTTACTACAAGGGCCCGTATTCTACAACCTTCTACAAGAAGCTTCTAGGTCTTTCATAAGCTTCCAAGGGCTTCCAAGACTTTCTCTCACCTTCCATAGAATTCCACTAAGTCTTCTAGTCAAGTGTAAAACAATCCGGAATCCCGGGTAACCTCGTAAAATTAGGCGGGACATGACATCTTCCCCCACCTAAGCTCGCGACGTCCTCGTCGTGCCATCCTCGTGATATCTATTGATCTCGTCCGCAAACTACCACAATAAGTCTTCCGCTTCCCAACTTGCTTCACTATCGGGCAAGTCATGCCACTTGATCAAGTACTCCTTATAGCTCGGTACTCCTCGTCTTCGTATTGTACGATCCGACAAAATCTCTTCGACCTCTCGATCGTACGAAGTAACAACCGTTGTTGGTGCCTGCTTTGACACCCCTCGTTCCGGGTCTTCCTCGTCTCCATGATAAGGCTTGAGAAAGCAAACAGTGACAAGACTCGTCGTGGATCATTTCAACTTGGGCGTAGTTGAACTCGAGAAACGAAACCTACCAACACGTCCAATCACCAGAAAAGGGCCTTCATACCTCCGTATTAATCCCTTATGAACCTTCCTCAATGACTTGAATTGCTGAGGCAAGAGCTTCACCATCACTTGATCTCTGACCTCGAACTCGACGTGTCTCCTCTTTTCATCCGCCCACTTCTTTATCTTCTTAGCCGCCTTGTCCAACGATACCCGGGCCAAATCCGCTTGTTCGTGCCACTCCTTCATGGTTTTGTAAGCGGTCGGGCTACTCCCCTCGTATGATGTGGTTAAGCCATTGGGAGTCAATGGTTGGCGCCTCATGACCAACTCAAAAGGACTCTTCCCGTGGCTTCACTCCGTTGCATGTTGTAAGATAATTAAGCAACATTAAGGAGTTTAGCCCAATCATGTTGGTTGGCACTCACATAGTGCCGAAGATAGAGCTCCAATAACGCATTCACCCTCTCCGTTTGCACGTCCGTTTGGGAATGAAAACTCATGGAGAAGTTCAAATCCGTCCCCATGATCTTGAACAACTCCGTCCAAAAGCGCCCTGTGAATCTCGGATCTCGATCACTAACAATCACATGTGGAACTACCCAATATTTTACCACATTCTTGAAGAAGAGCTTGGTTGTATCATCTGCCGTAACATCGGGTGGTGCGGCTATAAAAGTCCCATACTTCGAGAATCGATCAACCACCACTATAATACTTCCACCCCCTTCCGACTTCGGCAAGCATGTGATAAAGTCCATGGAAACACTCTCCCATGGTCCCTTGGGCGTCGGTAAAGGCTCTAGCAATCCTCCCGGCTTCTTTTGCTCTATCTTGTCTTGTTGGCAAATAAGGCACGTCCGCACAAATGTCTCAACATCGTCCTCCGTCCTTGGCTAGTAATACGTGCCCTTGACCAATGCCAACGTCCTCGTAATCCCCGGATGACCAGCCTACTTTGAATCATGACACTCTTTCAAGATTGCTCGCCTAAGGTCGCCCCACTTAGGCACGTAAAGCCGATCTCCTTTGGTGAATAACATGTCTCCCTTGAGCCAAAATCTTCGGGTCCTCCTATCTTTTGCCAAAGCTATGATCTTCTTGGCCAAAGGATCATGTTTCAACCCTTCCTTTATTCGGTCTTGAAGGAATAATTGGGCTTGGGTAATGGTCGTAAACTCCGCCTTGCGACTCAATGCGTCGGCTACCACATTAGCCTTCCCCGGCTTGTATTCCAATTGGTAGTCGAACGAGGCTAGAAGTCCTTGCCAACGAGCTTGCTTTCGACTTTAACTTCTTTTGGGATGAAAAATCTCGTGGCAACGTTAATATCCTCTTGATCTACAGGAATATCCGAACCCAACAAATAATGTCTCCAAATCCTCATCAATGACAACACCGCCGTACATCTCTCATCTCTCACCGTGTACTCATCCTTTCCGTCTCAATTAAGCTTCGTCTTCTCGAATGTAGAGAGTGGCGTCCGTCTTGCATTAGAACTCCTCTAATAGAAAAGTCGGATGCATCCGTGTGTAACTCAAAAGGCATGGTCACAATCCGTAGTTCTCAACACCGCTCCTCTATACCGCCTTCTTGTACAAACTCTCGAAACAGCCGCTTGGCACTCTTCGTGTCCATATCCAACTATTGTTCTTTCTCAATAGGTCCGTCATAGGGGATGCTATGGCCGAGAATCCCATGATTAACCTGCGGTAATAGTTTCACCAAGCCAAGAAAAGATTCTACAACTTGTTCGTAACCTTGGTTAGTGGTTCCCAATCTTGGATAGCCTTTATCTTTGCACCGTCCATCATCAATCCGCCATCCTTGATCTTGTATCCCAATAACTCGACTTCATCTTGGGCGAAAGAGCACTTCTCCAACTTCACATAAATTTCATTATCTCGTAACACCTAGAACACCTGTTTCAAATGCCTAGGTTATAGTCTAGGCTCAACCACCTACTTCTCTATAACCAAAGGCTCTGATACCAATCTGTCACACCCCGCCAAGGCGGAAACGCGAGGCGTAAACAAGAATGGATATCATCACAACACATGGTGTCTATATAGAGAATACTAAAATGAAAACTAAAGTAAAGCAAAGACACAAAGTGTCATAACAATACCCAAAACCTAATGGTGTCTTTATTAATGAGAAAGAGGTCTCGTCAATAAATGACATGCAAAACATAATCCAAACAATTCATGCAAACGCATTTATTCAAACAGAAAGCATAAATAAACTCCAAGCATCCTACGGTCTCTTCTAGCCACTTCGCTCTATCTTAGCACCATTAAGCTCACCTGAAAATGATGCTTAAAACGTTAACATAAAGTTGAGCGAGAATCATAGGTTTACGACATACAACAATATCCAAAATAAACTTTCAATTAGCTGCTGCAATTACCAAAACAATTCATGACAACAATTAACAACAACGAGACAGAACGTGCCCATGATCCACAATCATATCAACTACATATGTGCGCTACATGGCCTCATATTAGCTCACGCAGTCTTACCACCGTCACACCTCGTTTTGCATATTGGGATCCACAATACCAAACATATCATATCGCAACACAACGGGACGGAACGTGCCCACGATCCAATACACATAACTACAGCAAGCTTAAAAATATTTTAACATGACAACAAGAAAAGCATCATTCTCACCCCAAAATAACATGAGAAAAAAGGGCTATGAAACTCACCTTTACTTAGTTTTCCAAAAGATTCCAACAATAAGCTTCACAAACAACTAGCACAAATCTATACAAAAAAATAACTCGTGTTACACGCAACTAAGCCAAAATCTTAATGCACATGTAACAATCATATGATGAATGTCTAATGTGTTTTATTAACCCCATGGGCCACCCCGACACCATACCCAACTTAAACCACTTCATTAACAAGTTTTACTAGTTAGTCACAATTTATTCAAAACTACAGAATTTTAACGTGACTTAACGTACTCAAAACCTCTACTTAATGACCTCCATAATTCATACCAAAAATCACCTATGTTTATTTATGAGTATATTAACTACCTCATGATTCCCAAGAGCCATTTACATGCACAAGTACTCCTAATAAAATCAAACTTCAAAACAGTCCAAATTCGGATCTGATTGCACACTAAAAAGTTTGGACTTAAAAATAATACTTAGACTCCAAATCAAAAGCTCTACTTTGGGGGATTTCCAATAGACACATATAACTAAACTCCTGTAGAAGGTCTAAGCTAAATTCGAATTTTAAGTGGGGGTTTTATACCTCGTAATCTGACCCGTATTTACTGCTTTGACAACGTTTCTTGCATATATGTCAAACAAGAATGTAACAAGTATGAGCATGTTGGTCAAGAGCACAAGTTGATCAAGAAAGTCAAATCAAGATGATTCAAGTCAAGGAGATGATGCAAGATAACGATCTCAAGAACTCAAAGTCAAAAGATAAAGGCTCAAGATCAAGATCACAAAGCATGAATGAACAAAGCCATTACAAACAAGACAAGACCAAAACAAGGCAAAGCATAAACGTCAAAAGTCATATCTTCAACGTCATCGGTAGTACGGAGGAGTTTGAAGAAAGAGACCTCAACATTGGGGGAGATTGTTAGCCTTAATTTTATATAAGTCGAACAAGAATGTTATCGGTCTTATTAGTCGTAATTAGTCTTGTTAAGTAATAGGCTAGTCGGGTTCAACGGGCTTGGTTTGTAATCTAATATTGTCCGTGTTGCGGGCTCAAAGCCCAAGAAAAGCCAAGCCCGGCCCAAGTTAGAAAGCCCATAAGCCACTCATGGCTCAAGGGTATAAATAGAACCCTCTCCACACATGGAGAGGGTGTTGGTTACCATTTGCATAGTTTGTGTGTGTGTGTAATCTTCCATCTCTTGTTTTCTCTCTAATAAATCTTCCAACTTTTCTCTTTCTCTTTTCTACTATTTTTGCTTATTGGTATAGCTTATGTTGTGTATGGATTAAGCTTTTGGGATAACATTTGGTATCAGAGCCACGGGTGGGTTTAGTTTTGTTGGTATTTCGTGTTATTTCGTGTTTGTAATTTTTTTTATAGTTTCGGTTTGATAAGCTTAGATTTGGTTCGAGTTAGTGTTTGTAATTTTCTTGTAATAGTGGTTACTTCGTGCGTGGCTAAGTAAAACGCAAGGAAGAAAAGATCGAGTTCGTGGTGTCTCAATCGAACGAGCAACATACTAGTAAGGATCGAACAAGTGTAAGCGCGCAAGGTTCGAACGAGCGACTTCAGCGAAGTTCGAACGAGTGGTGTGTTTGGTTCGAACTTGGATAATCGAACAAGCATACTCGAACTAGCGAAGTTCGAACGAGCTTCATCTTTGTTTGATCGAACGAGGGTTTTTGTACTTGGTTCGAACGAGTGTTCGTTGTTTCAATCGAACGAGTGGTGAGTTTGCATCGAACAAGCACCATTCAAACAAGCATTATCGAACAAGCACCATTCGAACAAGATCATTCGAACAAGCTCATTCGAACAACGACCATCGAACTAGAGTGCATCGAACTAGAGTGCATCGAACGAGTGTTCATTGTTTCGATCGAACGAACTTCATCTTTGTTTGATCGAACGCGTGCATTTTCCATTACCATCGAACAAGCACCATTCGAACAAGATCATTCGAACTAGTGACATTTAATGTGGACCGAACAAGGACCATCGAACTAGCGAAATTCTTGTTGATCGATCGAACAACATTTCTTGTTGATCGAACGAGAAACATTTCTTGTGGACCGAACAAGCATGAACCGAACTAGGTAATATACATAACAACCGAACTAGAACCGAATTAACAATTTTTGTTTTTACGGTTTTTTCTTGATTTTGTAAAATCCCGCGAAAGATACGATTCTTCTCTCG
>BQNB010080852.1:0-27793 GCA_026074375.1 Tanacetum coccineum
TGCAAATCCTATGTCTACGGGAAGCATATTAGTTATACATTGTATCCTAGTAGTTCTAATTGAACAAAATTGAAATAAAAATAAAAAATCCCCAATTTTAATTTTTGTGTTCATAATGAACCCTAGACTCAAATTGAAAGAAAATAAGTGAAATGACTTACAATTAATGATATTTGAGATGTTAAGAATGATTATTGGTGTTGATTTGGTCTTTAATTAAGGTTTTTATGGTTGAATTTGAGTTTTGATGTGTTTTGGGTCATGTTCGTCGCACCAGCAGGTAAGGGGGTTTGTTTTTGTGTTTTGAGAAAATTTTGACTAAGTGTTCATATTTTGGTCATGCTGATGGCGGTCCCATATATATCAGGGTCCCAAATATATTGGGGGCCGCCTATATGAGGGCCGCCCTCTGGCAATGATTTTGAACTTAATTTTGACAAAAAAATTGTGAAGAGGAGTGACGTTTTAATTTGCATTTCGCGAATTAAACATGCTTAAAGTACTTCGGATGAAGTATTTAAGTTGTCATGACACGAAATAGAACACGAACTAGAATTAAGACAGAAGAAAGAGAAGCGGACTAATATGATTTTATGAAATGTGTTCCATCATTCCTAAACCAAGACGTAGATAGTTAAACGATTCACGTTTAAGGGATTTAGTGAGATTGTCGGCAATATTGTCGACGAACGGTACTTTTTCGATTGAGATATGTCCTTTTTAGACATTATCACGAAGAAAGTGGTGACGAATTTTGATATGTTTGGTACGAGAATGTTGCACCGGGTTTTTGCTAAGGTCAATTGCGCCTTTGTTGTCGCACATAATGGGAATGTTGTCGAGTCGTACGTCGTAGTTGATAAGGGCTTGTTTCATCCATAGTGCTTGTTGACATGCCTTTCCGGCGCTTACGTATTCGGCTTTGGTAGTGGATATAGCAAGAGCGATTTGTTTCTTCGAGAACCAAGATGTCAAACAACATCCCACAAACGTACAAATACCGCTAGTGCTCTTTTGGTCTACATAATCTCCCGCATGATCAGATTCGGCATATACTACGGTTTCTAGGCTAGTCCCTTTAGGATACCATAATCCTAAGTGCGTAGTGCCTTTAATGTATCAGAAGATACACTTAACTGCTTCAAGGTGAGAGGTTTTCGGAGCCTCTTGGAAGCGGGCACAAAGGCAGAGACTAAACATGATGTCGGGCCTACTTGCCATTAGGTATAATAAACTACCTATCATGCCTCGATACTTGGTACTATCTACCGACTCACACTCTTCGTCTTTCGTGAGTTTAATATCAGAGGATATAGTATCATTGGTTAAATCTTCTAGACCCAATTTCTAAAGCATTTCTTTAATGTACTAGATTGATTAAAGAATTACCACTTCATTTTATTTTTTAATTGTAATCCAGAGTTAAATCTCCCAATCATGCTCATCTCGAACTCGTCATGCATGATTTTGGCAAATTCATCACACATGTCTTGACAAGTCGAACCGAATATAATATCATCGACATATATTTAAACAATGATGAGATTTGAACTTTTCTTCTTAGTAAAAAGAGTTTAACTACCATTGCCTATTTAAAATTCATGTTTAATAAGAAAAGCTTTTAATCTATCATACCAACTTAGGTGCTTGTTTAAGACCATATAAAGCTTTCCTTAATTTATAAACATGATCCGTTTTTCGAAATCAATGAATCCCCGGAGTTGTCCACATAGACCCATCCTCATAGAAAAAACCGTTCAGGAAATGCACTTTTTACATTCATTTGAAATTGTTTAAAATCTAAGCACAAGCATAAGCTAATAATATCTAATTGACTCAAGTCCAGCAACCGAGGCAGAAGTTTCATCATAATCGATCCCTCTGGTGGATGTAGCATGAGCAACTAACCTAGCCTTATTTAGAAACAATACCATTCCTCTCTAACTTATTCAAATAGCCCCTTAGTCTTCCTATGATTGTCATATACCTGATTGAGGAAGCTACTCCCACTCCCAAACGTCGTTAGCAATGAATTGATTAATTATCTTGCATAGCGACTATCTAACTTTCATCTCCTAAGTTTTCATCACATCTAGGTTCTAATAGTTAAATACAACAAAAAGAAGTTACTTTGGTTTAGGCCTTGACCTAAGGTACTTTGGTTAAGACTTCCTATGACATTTTCTAAAGGATGGTTCCTAGATTCCTTAATATTGACTATTTCGTCAATTTCTAATGTTTCATCCTCAATGTTGTTTTCTAGATTTTTCTTTTCGGTGACCTTAATTGCTTCTTCCTCATCTAAGTCAATATCATCCACCAAGGTGAGGTCTTAGAGGGTGAGGAGTTCCATTCGAATGTCACGTTAATGTGATTCCTTTAACTTTCCGAGAGTTTTGTTTAGGATGATGTAGGCTTACTATTTGAGAATAACCTAAAAAGACACCTTCTATACTTGTCAAAACTTGTAAGTATTCTTTTATGTTACAAATGAAGCACTTGCTCCAAACACTCTAAAATAATCTACATGGTTATCTCCTACTAAGAGTTCATAAGGGTGTTTTTTTTCCTAGAATGGCCTAATGAGAATTCGGTTTTAGAAACTATGTTAAGTATCTACGGTGTTACACCAAACTTTTGTAACTTGCTCATTTATCATAGTCCTACTCATTTCTGAAGTGGTCATAATCTTCTTTCGACTAGCCATTTGAATTGAGAGTGCGTTGGGCCCGAGAAGTGTAAGTTTTAATAACCGTTGGTATTACAAAACTCTCCAAATGCACTCATAATCAAATTCTCTACCGTGGTCATTCTTTAATTGAACCTTAATGAACAACCTAATAGGGTTTTGGATACCTAGAGTATCATCTACTAATGACTAAGGGTTAGTAACACTTCCTCGTAACTCCATACGAATGATGGACTGAATAGATCCTTATGAGAAGTTCTAAGCATCTAGTCATTTGAACACATTCTTTTAGCTTTGTGACTATCCGTGACTTTTTCCTTCCCATTTTACAAGCATCACAAAAGTGTTGATCAAACTTAAGCTTAGGTAAGTTTCTAACTAGTTCCTTAGAGGCCAAAGATTGAATGAGACGCATATTTGCATGTCCTAGTCTCCTATGCCATAATGTGGAGTTTTCATCAATCGTTGCAAGACATATTTTGTCTTTTAGCTTATTTCCTAATTTCATCACATATAAGCCTTTCTTCCTAATACATCTACCTATAACTTTAACCGTCCTTAGTGATTTCACTATCATTACCAGACAAAAGTTACTCTATCACACTAGTATCACATATATTTTCTATACTTAGCAGTTAAATCCGAAGTTTTAGCAACATGTTCTACATTATCTATCTTGAGGGAGTTATTAGAAATCGTACCTTTGCCAATGATGTTACAGTGAAGATTGCTACCAAAAATTATGTTACCTCTATTGTATGCATTGTAAGTGGATAAAAGCTTTCGGTTGCCCGTCATATGTTTAGAGCATCCGTTATCCTTGATCCATTCGTTGGGCTCTAAGTCGACTCCAATGCATATCTATTTATATAAGACAATAACCTCAAACATTAGGTCCCCCAATATCTCATGGGTCCGAAAGTTGTTAGTGCCAAACGATCCCTGCATTTGATGCAATTGGTTGGAGAATGTAGATGGAAGACACATTCCCTCGCATGTAACATAGACATGGAAAGTTGTTCATAGTTACGAAAATCCATGGGTTGGTTTTAGTCCGACAACCAAACTTTTGTTGCGGTGTTTTAGGACGAGAATAATTATTATTGACTCTTCTAGGAGGGGATTTTAGATCTAAAATTGGGTTTTGAAAATCCAACTCCGGTTTGACAATGGCTTATAGAATTGTTTTACTTCATTGTCACTAGCAACGAACTTTGACTTGGTTTACATTAAGTGTTTTAGTCAATGAGACCCAAAATTGATTTTTGAAAGACACAATTTTTTCAGATCTGTGTTCCTGGTGGCGATCCCATATTTTATATAGGGGGCTGCCAGAATCCATTAAGGGGAGCCTGCACCATAATTAAGGACCTTCCAATCAGAACTAACAATGCCTTTTTCTGAGCTTTCACAAATTTTATTTCTTTAGTTCCACTAGATGATGCTTCAAATGAATTAAACCCTAAACCTAATTTATCACCGGAGGGTTTTTGATTACTTAACATTTCATTTAAGCAATGTGTACTCTTTTCAAATTTGTTTATCTAGTGGATTCTCCTTGCGTTTTCATTCCTCATTATAAGTACAATGAACACTTGCACAATCGAGATCAACCCCTTTTTTTTTCAAAGTGTGGACCAATTAAAATTTTAATAATTCTCTAAGCTCAATTCTAGAACTATTTATAGTACCTTTAACCTTTTATTTTTGTGATATCTTTAACGTATTTTGCATAACTTATCATATTCGTTGTCTAAAGTTATATCATCAATTGATGAGTTTTCATCACTAAAGTAAGATGATTTAGAACATACCTCACTTGGTGCTTGAGCTACAAGACATGTCTCATCTTGGATCTTTTCATCATCTTCACCACTATCGCTCCAAGAACCTCCAACAAAAGCTCTTTGGTTCTTGTCTCTTGGTGGCTTTGGACATTCTCCAATAAGATGATTTGGATCTCCGCATCTAAAGCACTTCCTTTTACTTTTGTTTGCCGTTTTTGGGGTTGTCCTCGCTTCTTTAAAAGGTCTTTTTGTCGTTCCGAGGTTGTCTTACGAATTTACCTCTTCTCTTAAAGAACTTCTTGAAGTCTCATTTACAAACCGTTGGCATACTCTTACGTACCTTTACTACCACGGAAGTATCAAACATTCTTCATCACTAATTCTTTCTTACTTTTAAAAGCAAGAGAGTTCCTTTCAACTTTTACTTTGACAATTTCAGAATCTTTCTTGAATATCATTTTCGTGAACTTCTAGTCCGATTATTCCTCAGAGAATAGTGGAAGTAAAGTCTTTTGAACCTTCAAATCGCCGTGACCATGTGCTCTCCATTGGATGTAGAGCTCTAAGAAACTTCTCTTTACGCAGTTCTTACTAGAATAACCTTCATCAAGAGCTTTAAGACTAGTAATAATAGTATTAAATCTAGCAAAAGCACTATCTATAGATTCGTCTTCGGAAATGACGAATTGTTCATATTGTTGAACCAAAAAGTCGATCTTATTATCTTTGACTTCACTATTACCTTGATGGGTGATTAACAAAGTTTCCCATATTTCTTTAGCCGTGTTACACATGAAAATCCTTTCATATTCTTTTCTTGGCAAAGCATTATAAATAACCATTTTTGCTTCATTATTTTTCGCAAGTCTCTTTTTGAGATCATCGGTTTGTTTTTCAAAAGGGATAACCTCATCTAATTTGGTTTCTGGATTTTGTACAATAGGTTGAAAATCACCATTGGTAATAACATGCCAAAGATCTAGATCTTTTGATTTAACATATGTCTCGAATCTATTTTTCCAATAAATAAAACTATCGCTTTCAAAAAGTGGTGGTCTTTGCATAGATTGCCCTTCTAGATATTTGTCGGAATCCATAGATCGATCCAAGCTTTAAAATACAATATATTTTAAAAATCTTGAGTGACCTTGCTCCTGATACCAATTGTGGAAACTAGAAGGGAGGGTTGAATAGTTTACAGGTTAATTGGTCCGTTTAAAAAATCTTTACTTATGAAATGATTTGATTCGAGTTATATGTCAATCAATCAACAATATGAATCACAACAAGACTATCTAATGTAATGAGCTAAATGAACAATAACGATATAAAGAGATAAGGAAAGAAACGATCAAACCAAGACACCAAGATTTATAGTGGTTCGGCAACAAAGCACCTCTTCGTTCCTACTCCACTCCCCGAGTACTCCACTCGAGATTGCACTATGTCAACAAGCTCCCTTTAGGCGGAGAAAACCGTTTACACGTCGCTTACTTTCGTTTCCGACACTAAGCTAGATGTCGAGTCCTAATCTTAGCTAGAACCAATCTAAGACTTCACAAAGTCTTTATACACTCACAAGATATATACTCTTGGATTACCACACAATCCAAATCACACCAATACACAATTGGATCTACACACAATCCAATTTACACAACAACTCAAAGTTAATATAATGAAGACTTGTGATCTTGAGGAGGAAGAAGGAGATCACTTGACAACAAATCGTATGTAGAAAAATACGATTGTTCTTCTCTTGCACTTGATTAGAAGAAGGAAGAAAGAAAGAATTAATCACTTGAAACAAGATCAAGATATGTTAGTGATCAAGATATGTGTTTTAGAAAGAAAGGAAAAAGAAAGAATAACAGATCTGAAAAAATTTGTGGCAAGAGGTTCTGTTTTTCAGATGGGGTGGCCCAGTATTTATAGGGACAAAAAGAGTCGTTATGCTGGCGGCGGTCCCGGCGGTCCCTTATATATAAGGGGGCCGCCAGGCCTATAAGGGGGAATGTGTTATCTGTTTAAGAACCTTCCATTTTAGGGGAAAAATATGATTTCAAATTAATTAATTTAATAAAACATTTCTTTTATAAATAATTATTTTGTATTTATATTTTTGTAAAAACACTTTTGTAAAAATGTAAGGTTTAGGAAAGAAAAATTATTTTCTTGATCACTAATCATGTTTAATGATTTGTTTATCCATACCTTAAGTGATTAATCTTAGAAATGAAATTTTACGATTAGTAATTTATAAATGTTTAATTTTATCGTAAACGTTTTCATATTTTGTTATTATCAAAACATCAAGAGGTCGAAAAATATAAATAACATTTTTAGACATTATTTGTATTAACAGTCATCTCTTCACCAAGGGTTTGTTGGTATTGATTTTACTTCTTGAAAATATCCATATTAGACGATATACTAAACCATCAAATACATCTAAGGTACGTGACACTCATATATGCACATTATATTGTTTATGTTATAGAACACATTTGATAATTTGGGATATTGCAGTTATGGCGTTTTAGACGAGCTACTTAAGAAATTCTTTAAGAATCATACCGAATGGTGCAAATTTTTAGAAAAAAAAAACATTATAAGGTCACAGCTATTGTTCTACTCATTAATATATATTTTTTTAATTTTACTAAATTCGCTTGATTATTTATGCAGGTTTCCATTTTCAGATCTCGAAGCTCAACAATACAAGCTACTGTATATAGGCCTTTATCTTCTTATATGAGGCGAGGTTGTTAATTAGCGGTTCATGCCAGAATGTCTTGGTTATATTTTCACTACGTAAGTTGAACACTGATACTATTAATCCATAATTGAGTATCATCATACTTAATTCCATTTTTTGGTTTACACTGCGTGAAGTTGAGTGGATCTTCGCAAAAGAAGGTTCGACTGAAAGTAAAATAGAAAATAAAGAATTGAAGTTTTGAGATTTTTAGCTATTTCTTACATTTTTGACTTATCATGCAGGGGTGTTTGGATTTGTGGTTATGTACAAGAGTCTATCTTTTCTTTCACATTACAACATGTACGTTTACATCCACGATGGAGTATGATCCCCATAATCTCATGTCATTTTGACTATTATTTGGTCAAATTTATTTCATACATATTACTAAAATGAAGTTTTCATACGTGCATGTTATATCAGCATTTGTTGGATCCATAACCCGAAACCTTGCTGATTGTAAGACGATCAAAGGCGCTATGTATCATTTATCACTACCCAACTCTTCACCTCTCGGTATATATCAATAATGTCCTTATTTTGTAAGTTTCATCAGGATCCATTCTACATGTGCAATATATAGGCAGGTCTGGCAGGCAGGCTTTAAACCCATTGTGTTCGATTTTGAATCAGGAATTAGTGGATTTTGGGCTAAAACCATAAAAACCACTAGGCTTCATTGTTATTGACAAAGCATTGGTGGGGTCTATGCCTATCTTCTACAGATTCTCTACTACTTAATAGGTAAGTTCTTCAACCTACTAAATCGAATTATTCAACATGTTAGGTCATTGTTGACCCGACCCATTACTGGACTAATGTTATGTTTCTACAAGCTCATCGATACCTTCAGCTTTTGTATTATGGATAATTACACAACTGCCTTCTTCCATGACCATCAGTAAACCGGGAGAAACAAGAACACTTGCTTTTGTCAATGACTATCTAACTCCAACACCACATCAACATTGGACTACTATTGCCACCGCACAAAAATCAAGTTCAAATTTAGTATATTTGATGAAATTCAAAATTCATAAGAATCAAACCCGAAATCCAAAATATTTCAAGCTCAGACCTTAACATGAAAAGTTTGAAGTTACCAGATATTATACAGCTTTTTGAATCATATAAGATAGGTGGTTTTCTGAATGTTGACTATTTTTACTGATTTTTTTGTCTTTCCATGCAGGACAAGGTCTGTTTTATTTGACAGTTGGTATTGGAAGTGCATGAGCTTTCTCGATCCAGGTATTGAACTAGAAGTAAAATTTTAATCATGTATGTTCTTCCCGACTTCATATACATACCTTTCAGGACCAATAAACATACTTGCACACAATTCCGATAATAGGAAATGAAAAATAAATCATAGTACTTATGTGGTCAAATAATTTGCATACATGAACAGGTGCTTATGAATTTGGATTCTTCTTAAAGTACAATGCGTTCATCAAATATTGCTTCCTTAGAGACTGCTGTTGTTGCGCTTGAAACTTTCTAAAGACAGTTGTTTCTTTATATCTCAGTATTCTTGATATAAAGTAACAATAGTCAGTTTAAGAGGTGTTTGGAATCATTTATTTAAGTGCTTCTATGCTTATTGAGTTACTTTAAGCATGTAAATAGGCTTGACGTTTATAAGTGGGGGTATTATTAGGAACGACTATTGGGTTTATCCCGTGCATAACAAACAACATGTCACAGTAGCATACCAACATTAGGCGTTGAACGTGTGAAGTACCCACAGCTCTAAGTTTAATAAAATTACAATATCAGTAGACATATTCTTAGTATTAAACTTCACATTCAATTCAGTTTTATTACAGGTCAACATCGCAGGAATTGAGAAGGCTTGGCAATGTATGTCGATCACCCTTATATGCATCATTATCAGATACATGTGATGGGCCATCAACTATAAGGGCATTTATAAAACTTGGTTCTATGGAGATTATTTTCTGACCATCTTATTTACGTCAAAAAATTAATGCATACTTTTTTCTTCATTTTCGGATGAGAAAATCTCTTAGCTAAGATATCATAAGCAATAACTTTAAAATTATAAAACTAATGACATGTAAATATGTATTGTAACTACTTAGTTAAAGAACAATCGTGGTACTAAGTATTGCTCTTCGACCACTTGCAACATGTTTATGCAGCAATGACAAGGTTTTGTGGATTTTCGCAGGTAACAAAGTGGATCACTTCTTATAAATTGAATGTCGGTGACATTAGGAATATGATAGTCGAATACTCATCACAGCTAACAAAGAAATTTCAGTTGGCTTCTTCAACCGGCTTCTTTGAGAGAAGATTTTCATATTATTATATACTTGGCAAGAGTCTTTTGGTGGGCGTAAAGGAAGGTATCCTTCGTAACAAACATCCTTTTTGTTGGACCATAGGTGTTTGGCTACTGCTGCAACGATACCCAAACGCCCCGTTAGCGATAATACTTAATCAGCTGACCATTTTAGGTGATATACTACTTTAGGTGGGGCAGAGAAAGACGATCATATTTGTTTGTATAAGCGAGATGTAGATGTTGCTGGAAACACTTTAGGCACTTAAGTTTTCAGAATGGGTTGCCACTCGGAGCTTGTTGTTGCGCGAGTGAGACATTTCAGATGCAGAGGACTCAAACAATAGGCACTAACACATCCATATAGACTTCGTGTTTAGTAAGATGATTGGTGTATAAGCCTTACACATAAGCTAACCTGAACACCCAGTAGTTCCAATAGTTTAAGCCTTACACATAAGTTAGATTTGTATAAAACTGACAAGTTAGTTTTGTGGCAATTTTGTGTTTAGGATGTTTTGCGCTTTTCAATATTTATGTATGTAAACTTAGAATTATCCGTATTATTATGAAGCGAACCCGCCCGCCGGGCGGGTTATGAAACTAGTTCTTGTATATAAAGACAAAAGCATGCTTAAAAGAAGGTTAAGTCATTAAATGAAACGTATTTTTCAAAATTTTACACATCTAGTAAACACACTATGTTTTTATTTACCAATCTAGCCATTCAAACTTGTTGGTTTTGGGACAATTATACCAATATGACCGGATACAATTCCATTTCACTTAAAATAATACACGTCATTTTATATATATACAGTACTTTTCTTATTTTCCATGTAGACCGCATTGAAATGACTAAATTATCCTTTGTGTTATTCTTTGTCTTCTTCTTTTGTTTTTGTCTTCTTCACTACCAAATATAACATCATCATCTTATAAACATCATTTGCTTTTTAACAAACATAACCAACATCATTAAAACTAGATCTGAAATTTCATTTACATCATCATCTTACTCTCTCTCTCTCTCACAAAATCTATATCCTCATCTTCATCTCATCTAGACACCTACCGCAATTGATGCCACCATCGCCGGAAAACGTCATCGTCAACACCACTGAAACCACCACCACATTCAAGAACGTTACATGATATGAAGATCCACATCCCGGAAAACGCCACATATAAGCACGTTACAGTGCCATCATCACCGGAAAACGCCATCGTCAATCGCACATTCAACCCTTAAAGATCCACATCCTGACCCAACCCTTTTCATTTTAATAAAGGGTCCTACACCCTAATTTTGTATTGTATGTCAGATATGAGCATCCATATCTAATTGAGAAAGAGAACAAATGTGAATGGGTTTCTTCCAATAAAAGTGAATGCCCTCATTCACAACGACAGTATCTCCATAGTAGAAGTGAAAAGCGCTTATTAGAACAGGCGTTGTGGACCGAACTTGATGGTAAATATAACATTAACCACCTTAATAAGCAAATGAACTACCCTTGTCCCGCAAAAGTGTTTTATGAAAATGGGCCTGTCTCAACTCAAGCCTCGTAATTTTTCTTGTAGTAGAAAACAATTAAATTTGCTAGATTGAATGATATTGGGTAATTAAAAAAGTAAAGCAAATCGTTCATTTTGAAAAATGGAAATACATGTTGTGATGAAATTAAATGATGGATGATAATATTTTTGTTTGTGTATTTATTTTTTTGGGTTGAATTTGTAAAGTTGTGAAAATAATGGGGTTAAAATAAAAAACAATAATAGCAAATTATACAACCTGGCTTATCCATGTCACTCAAAAGAAATAAGAAAAATAAAAAAATGATGACTGTGTCAGTCATTTTCATAAAGTTTACCGGTTGTAACCTTGTAACATTGCAAGCTTATTTACTATAATGTTTTAAATTTAAAAGTTTCGATGCTATATGGTGTAATAAAACAAGTGTGTTTACTAGATGTGTAAATCTTGAAAAATACGTTTCTATTTAATGGACTTAACCCTAAAAGAATGTAAATCATTACCCTTCTTTTTTATTGGAAAAAAAAGGCAAGGTATGACTATGAATTGATTTACGAGTAATATCAAACATATAAAGTGCATTAGACTAATATAAAAAGACTTGATTAACAAAAAGTATCAGCAATCTTCATGTAATGGTTGCTAAAAGAAAAATAAAAAATCTTGGATTAAAATTGTATAAGAAGTGCAACACACTATTTCTTTAAACATTACAAAATGAATCTTTTTGTATCTTTTAGGAGATTTTGGTCGGTTTGTTTTATTTCTCTAAAAAAAATGCTTAAATACTTTTTATTTCTACAGTGCCTTGAAAGGGGTGTTCAAAAATCCGAGAAACCCAAAAAAAACGTGTCCGAACACCACTCAATTCGAAACAACAAAAAACCGAAAATTGAAAAAACCAAAACTGAGAAAACCCAAAACCGGAAAAACCCATCTATCACAGTTCGGTTTTGGGTTATCCCCCGATTACCCGAAATGAACCATGCATATATAAATCATACATGTAGGTTTGACTAACTTTTTTTGACGCCGGAAATAATAATAAATCCGCCATAGCAAGAAGCAAGAAAACCAATTACAAAAATAGTTTTTTTTTATATTTATTTAAAATACACTTATTTATAAAACTAAAAATAAAATTCATTGAAATTAAAAACATTACATTAAAAAAAATAATACATTAAAAAAATACATAAAATTAAAAGACATAAAATTAAAATGCATAAAATTAAAAATCATAAATTTGGCGGCGCCGACTAGTTTGGAGGTGGTGGATATGCCGCTCGGATTTTTGCCTTTTGGGCGTTGATGATAGCGGCGTCGACCGGATCTATTCTGTGTGTGTCGATTTGTAGCACACGCATGTCCTCCGCAATCCTTTGAGATTGGATCAACCGCCTTCGGTGTTCACTCTCTCTCTCTCGAGCACGGTCATTTTGGCTTTGCGGTCTAACTCGTATTGTTCCGCCATGAATTCTTGATACGCTGCCGGGTTTGAACCGGAGCTAGCGGTCGAGTTAGAACCCGTACGCTGACTTTTAGCAAGTCGTTGCAAACCGGGTGGTCGAGGCAACTCATCATCTCCAAAATGCTCTGGTTCCTCGTCGGTGCCCAAAAGACGACTTCTTCTTTGCAAAGTCGAATCGGGGTTTGTCCACTTGTGCTTGCCTTTCAAAAAAAGCCAAGCACTCCGGTGCTTAAACTCACCCCCCACGGTTGCATCATACAACATGTACACCCTCGACATATGATCATCATCATTCTCCCCACTATGAACCGCGATTTTTTGCACCAATTGATTAAACTTGAGAACCGCGGTATTCACTGGAGTCCACTTACCCGTCAACATGTTCTTGGTACGCTTTGTGAAGCCTTTTTTTCTTCGCTTCCTTATTGTACACATTTTGGATTTTGTACCAAAAAGTATCTCGCTTTTGATCACACCCGGTTTTTGGATCCTCGGAAACTTGAATGAAACATTCCGCCAAAAGCAACTCCTCATCTTGAGTCCACGCATTACGAACTCTTTTTTGTTTCTCAACTTGCGGTTCTTTTTCTTTGTTTTTTTTGACATCGACTTCATACGGCCGCCGCGGCTAGGCTTCGACGTCGGGGTCGGAAGCGGCTCCTCTTCATCTTCGGTATCTTCGACTTCAAGGTGGTGCGATTGTTGCTCGGAATGTGGTTGGGAAGTGGTGAATTGGTTTGGTAATTGTTGTGGTTGTTGTTGGTGCATTTGTTGCATTTTAAATTGTTGAAACATCAACAATTCTTCTTGGGTAGCAAATTGGGGTTGGTAATTGGGATAGTAAGGCATTTGGTTAAATGACGGTTGAGTGGATGAGCCCGAATTCAAAGACGACCCCGGAATTTGGTTGGTTGGGTCGTTAAGCATACCGGAAATCCAATTTGGTTGGTTGGGGTTGGGATTGGGATTCATTTTTTTTGAGTGAAAAAAATGGAGAAATAGAGAAATGTGTGTTATAAAATGTATTGAAAGTGTGTGTGAAGTATGAAATAAAAAGGAGGTATTTATAGGATTTTTAAAGGGGTAAAATTAGGGTTTTGGGGGTATTTTTTTTGAAAATCCGCTCCCCTCAACTGTAAGAAACGGATACTTTAAAAAAAATAAGGTTTCGCGTGGGCTGTTAGCCATGGCGCGAGAACCCTTGGCGCGAGCCACGGCGTGGTGCGCCGTGGGCTTTTCTCGCGCCAAGGCTTGGCGCCAACGTTTGGCACCACCACTCCCTCCGATGGATCGATCTTCTATTCATATCATAAATTTAAAGGTAATTCCTCTAAAACATAAGGGATTAAGCAACATTAAGAAGATCTTTATGTTTCCTTTCTACAATCCTTTTTGCTATGGTGTATCAACACAAGATGTTTGATGTATTATACCTTTATTTTCTAAAAAAAATTAAAAATTACTATATACAAATTATACCTCATTGTCACTTCTAAAAGTTTTGACTCTTTTCCAAATTGATTTTCAATCAAATTGCAGAAAGCACAAATATAGTCAAACACCTCATGTTGACGATCCGAGCCGAGTCGAGTTTTTGGTTAATCGAGTATGGCTCGCTATTTTTTCAGTTTGCTCGAGCTCGACTCGAGCTCGTAAATAATTTTATAACCATGCTCGAACTCGGGATCGACTATATGTAATTTGTTCGAGCTCGAGCTCGATACTCGTATATCAATTTACATCAATTTTTTTCTTTATAATTTTAAAGTCTATGTTGCTCGTTTATGAGCTCGAGACCGATAAGCTCGTTTATTAGCTCGCGTTTGGGCTCGAATGAGCTCGTTTAGAAGTTTGAAATTACTTCTCATGAGATGAAATATGAAGATTTTAACCATAATTTCAATGTTACTGGCATAGATAAATATTGACCCAGAGGCTAACAATTACTCTATCAAATAACAACAAACAACCCAAATCTTTTGACATGCAAAAGAAAGCCTTCTGATAAGTATTAAGCAAAAGAAACATTACAAAGTCAAAGCAACATTTTTCAATAACAGACAAGTTATGTAGCAAAACAAGTTATCAAATAACCAGTTGCACACAAGCTTCAAGTCATCCAAAAACCAGTTGCAGGCTTGCAGCACAGAAACGAAGGACCCGTTCAATTGCATTCCATATCCACGAGAAACTGCGACAACGGACATTCATTCCGTGTTAAGAAAAAAGCTTAATATAAAAACACTTCAGAAAATTTATCAAGTGACTAAACTAACCAAATTTGAGGTTCATAGATCAGGGACATCGACCAAAAATATTTCTTGCGGTTTTTTTTCTTTCTGAAATAGGAAATACAGTAAATAAGTTAGTGACATTATAACTTATATCATGATTAATTAAAGCTAGAAATGTTAAAATATAAACCTTGTTTTTCTTTTTGACGCCGTGTAGTTTTCGAACCCAATCTCCTCCGCATATCAATGCTTGTACCGTATCTGGTTTTAAAGAGGCACGATATGTGTCGATTACACGACCACCAGCGCTAAATGTTGCTTCGGATGCCACAGTGGTGATTGGGATAGCTAGAATATGAGCTGCCATAATCGACAATATTGGAAACTTCGTCTCATGAGATTTCCACCAATCCAAGATGTCAAAAGAGATAGCTGAATTATCTTTGCATAGATAAATACCCTCTTCTAGATAAGCATGCAAATCTGATCTTTCTAAATCAAAAATATCAGCTTTTTTCAAACGAGAGTAATAATATGAAAACCCTTTACCTTGACCAGCATGCTCGTTTTTAACTCTTTGACTTTGACCACATGAATTTGACACACTCGTTGAGTTACCCTGTTTAGGGCGCAACAAGGTAGCATACTCGGCATGAATCTTTCCTAAAAGCTCTTTCAAGTCTTCATTTTTCTGGTCTATCTCCTCCTTAGTATATATATCCTCAAAGTACAAATTAAGCATAGTAAACTTACACCTCGGATCTAGTATGCAAGCAATACACATTAGCATATTGCATTCTCCCCAATATTTATCGAACTTTTCTTTCATAGGTTTTACCATTTTGGTTAGCCATTCACGGTAATCATTAAATTGCCCATCTAACACCTGCTTGATGTACTGGACCTCTCCAAAATATAGATTCGATGTTGGATAATCGCTTCCTGATATGATGTTGGTGCAAGAATCAAAAGCTTGCAAAGTTTCGCAAATGCTTTCAATTTTTTCCCAATCATCATCAGAAGGGCAATGCTTATATAATGGATCTCTCACTTCATACATAGAAAAAGCTTCTTTAAAAATAATTGCAGTAGACAGCATCTTGTATGTTGAGTTCCATCTAGTCTTACAATCCAAAATGAGCTTTCTTTCAGGTAAATGAAGTTGTTGTGCTACTTGGGAAAAAACCTTTAATCTTGAATCACTAGCATTTATATAACTTACACTAGCATGAACCTTTTGAACTATATCTTTGATTACTTCCAACCCGTCTTGCACCATGAGATTTAATATGTGTGCACAACATCTTACATGAAAAAATATACCGTCACGAAATAAGGTTCCAAGTCTTTTAAAATGTGCAGTAAGAATTCTCATTGCTGCATCATTTGCAGAAGCATTGTCTACAGAAATTGTCATAATTTTCTCCTCTATTTCCCACTCTCTTAGACACATTAATAAAGTATCAGCAATGTCAATACCACGCCTAGGAGGAGGAATTTCGACAAAGCTTAGAACTCTTTTTTGTAACTTCCAATTTGCATCAACAAAATGGGCAGTTATAACCATGTATTCAATGCTTTGGTGCTTAGACTTCCACAAATCAGTGGTTAAACTAATTCTCTTAACATCTCTTAACAAGTTCTTTAGCTTTTTTTTCTCAATCTCATACACATTCATAACATCATCCTTAACAACATGCCTAGTAATTCTTTCAGCCTTATGTTGCATGCTTTTAAAAACTAAATTTAAACCTTCTTCTTCGACAATAGAAAATGGGTGTTCATGCATAAGTACCCAATGAGAAATCAGTTCTCTAGTAGTAGCAGGATCATACTTACCAGTAGTCAAAGCGGGAAATGAAGAACCGTCTTGATTATCGCCCGAAACTCGGTGAAAGTTAAGAAGTTGTTGCTTACTATCAGCAAGTTTCTTCTTTTTACAAGTTTCAAGATGTCGTTTTAGAGTTGTTGTAGTTGTTGTTGCATTCATTACAAACTGATCATTGCAGTGAATACATTGTGCCTTTCTTCCGTCATCAATTTCGACCATATCAATCCAAACTTTTGATTTTTTCGCTCTCTTTCTCTTTGTAAATTGATGTTCTTCAAGAGGGTTTTCTTGGGCTCGATTGTTCGAATCATTGGGATCACTAGAACCATCTGCGCCTGATTCCATATTCCCGTTTGCATCAGCCATGTGTTGTCAAGAAGAAGAAGAACAAGCTTTTTATTTTTAACTTACAATAGATTCAATAGAATGAAAAAGAAAGTTAATAAACTTTTTTAATCTTCCAAAGTTCCAATGAAGTATTGACGATTCGTTTATGTGAGTCTCATTCTCCAATGTCAGACTTTTGGTATTTCTTTGATAAAAAAGGCTAATTCACTTTAATGACTTTGATCTTATCCTACCATACAAGTTTAAGTCTTTTATAAATGTATGGTTATGTTAGTGAACACGTAAGATGTGTTGGTGAACATTTTTTAACTTAGGAAAATAGCTTTAATATCTCAAAACATAATAAACTATTGTACTAATTAGTAAATTGTTTGCTAAAAAAATTACTAGTAAAGTCTTGTATAATGACTATATTTATCGACCGGCATTATAAAAATAGATTTAAAGCATTACAATTTACTATATATATTCACCCGCTTATTTGGATGTGCAAATATATTTAAAGATACCGGCTTATCCATCTAATAGGGTTTTCGACTTGTATAATGTTTAGATATTTGTCTCCGCGCCATGAGAATTTGGTCAATTGGTCTATCTCGGATAAACTTTTTTTGAAAGGTTAGACAATACTAATAGAAGATCCCAAATCGAGACTACTCAAACCAAGCCAATAGCTATACAGTCGAACTGGAGGGCGAAACCGCCACAACCCAAAACAACAAAAGAAGAACAAAATTACATATACAATCATTAGAATAAGTCAAAAGGCTTTGTCACCCAAAAATTCTAATCCATCTTCAACTTCGAGCAAATACGAGACATCCACAGCTTAGTCATTCGTTGGATACCCAGTAAAATGTCATCATTCTTAGTCATTTGCTGGATATCCCGGATAAACTAAGTTATTAAGGTATAACAGTTTTTAGTGTATAACAGCTGTCTATGCCGGATAAACCCTTGTGTGGGAAGAGTATTCTCGAAATGAGTACTCTGAGATTCGCCCTTATGGTCTTATGTGATTGGGCTTGCGACCATCTAATATGTTTTCTACTCATGTAATCTACGTTATTATACATATACTCAAAAGAAAAGTAATGCGCCGTCGTTTTTGGCAACATCGCTACAATGGTCGCTACAGTAGCGTTTTGTTGGGCTCCCACTTTGGCCCAGTTTATTGGGCTCCTACTTAGGGCCGGACCAGTTTGGGTTTTTCTTTTTTAAAAAAAAATTATTTGCACAAAATAGGGGAAAAAATAGTACAAAAGTATCGATTTATTCAGATAAAAAAATACCCGCAGAAACATTTTCGATACCTAATAACTTTAAAATAATCGACAAGGTCACAATATTTTTGAAATATAGTAGATCTACCCTTAGCTAGTATGCTCGATAGGCTCGTTTGTTCGACTTGCTCGGTTAGTTGGCTCGTTCGCTCGTTCGACTCGACAGCGCTAAACGAGTTTTCGAACGAGCCGAGCTAAAAATTTATTTTTTAAGCTCGGCTCGTGAATATAATCGAACACTAAAACAATGTCCGAGATCGACTCGAGCTCGAATCTTATCAAACTCGAGTCGAGCTAAACGAGCTCGAACTCGAGTAGCTCGGTAATTCCTCGACTCGTCAACACCCCTAATCTAGATCTTCTTCACTTTCCAGGTACATTGGAATTTACTTGAGACATCAAAATATTAAATGCTTTATTCGATGTGGATACTTTGAATGAAAAAATAAATAGCAAAAAACAGAAAATAAATGTAGTACTAAAACAGTTTGTTCCTTATGGATATCTAATAAATGTCAGTTTAAGTTGCAGGCATTGAAACTCAGTTTCGAGTCATGTTTGCTGTCTAACTTACTTCTGGATTGGATGTACGATTTCGCAGGTGATCACATGACATTAAATAGTCTACACGTGAATGACTAAAATGAAATTGATAGACTATTTAGGTAATTAGTTTTATTGCATGCATGAATAAATGAGTTCATACTCTTTTTTGTTGGATTCAGGGTTTAATGGGCCTTTTTATGCTTTTCTGAAATTCGTTAAGGTTCAATTGTGTGGCAGAAATGACTCTCCTTATGCTTAATTGGACTCGCTTCTAGTAGGAGAGGTAACATTGAAAGCTCAAAATATATTTCGTTTTTGTTTTTGAAATTTAATAATTGGTGTGTGCTAAGATTGTTGTTTGCGAATTGCAGTGAACGGGCATGGGGATTTTTCGCTAGGTTCTCTGCTGATGCTTGACTGCATTTTGTCTTGCCAACGCTTGCTTGCAGCTTACCTTGTCGATTATTGTTTTCGGCATATACTTATTCGGCTAGGTGGTGTTTCATCATTAACTTACCAGGTAAGTTTTAACAAGTTTTGTATTTTTCTTATTTTTACTATTGGATTAGCAAGCTTCGGCAATCTATTTTTACTACTGTATTTTTCTTATGAGTTTTTTCTAATTAAAAAAGCCCACATCCATACAAAATAAGCTAATTCAAACGCCCCCTTAGTTCCTTATTTTAATGAAACTTTTCGGCTTATATAAGTTTATTAGGTTTGAAACTTTTTGGCTTATTTAATTTTATCAATTCTAATAAACTTATAAGTCGAAAAGTTTTAAAATAAGCTACAAACTCCAGCTTATGAAACATAAGCTCAAAATCGAATAAGCTAAAAGCTGGCTTTATAAGCAGAAACAAACACCCCCTTAATGTCTACTTTAGAAATGACATAGTTTTAGGACTACTTAGTTGTTTCACTTTACATATAAAAGTAGGATTTGTAGAGACATAATGATTTGGTGATGGAAACATGTGGTGGTAAGCAGTGGGTATGTTGGGTTGATTAGGTAAATGGTTTAAACTGGGTAATTTTGGGTATGTTGATAAAAGGTCGAGTCGGGTTTACTGACCTGATTTTTAATTTAAGAGTTACATGTTTAAAAGTTAACTGTATTATTAATACTTGATAGAAATGGATATTGGAAATAGTTTACTGGTAACCTGACATTTGGAGGTGCAGCCGGTGCTTCCTCCCATTTCTTTGTTTGTTTACTTGACTATGCCAAAACCCGTTTAGAAAATGGTTTCACGGCAGAATTATTTGCTAAAGGTTACCAGTTTAGAGGGAATATTAAGTGGAAAAACAGTCGCACGTTGCACTTACTGTTATGTATTCTGAATCTGATATAACACTTGGTGTTTTGATCAATCTTTTAGCGTTGTAAGCAATATTTTGAGAATATTTGTTAAACATGCATGCTTATATTGAGCATACAATTACGTGGATTAAAGAACATAGGTGATATTGAGCAGATAATTACACTGAACCTTATTAACATTTAATAACTACACTTATATAATTCTTTTTAAATGGATAAAAAGCGTATGTAATCCACTGTTACACATTGATACAACAATTGAGCTTTTTACTATATTCATTTGCTTCATTGTGTTTTAACTGTATCATGCATTCATGTTCGGTAGGTACCACGCCTGCTTCTGTTAATGAAAGAGTGTCCTCAAGAACTGAAGTAGAATCATCTTTTTTGACTCGCATGGAGAATCTTGAACCCCTTCCATCTATGGCTACAACAGAGAGTTCTATTTACATGGAGACTAAAAGTGCTTCATTTTTTGTTTCTATCTCAGAGAAAGTGTCAAAACGACCCCATTAAGGGTTACAGAAGAGGTCGATATTCTCTTCCAAAGGCCATCACCTGTTGCAGTTTTTGATGATGAACATGTCTATGGCGCTTGCTGAAGATAATCATTTTGCATCTGGTAGAAGCAATGAAAGCCCGTTTAAGATCAAGTAGCTAATGTGCAGGGTAAAATCAAGGTGATTTGATTATATGAACATGTTATGGAATTCTATATTTACATAGTTTTGCTATATAATATGTTCAGCAAAACTTTCAGGTGTTTTGTGACTGGAGTCAAGAGATTCCAGTATAAGGAAAGGAGCACATACAAGCTTCACGTATTTGTAAACGATGGTATCCTTATACCAGAGATACTTATCGATCATAGTGTGAGTCATATTTTAATTCGATTCCGCTTAATAATCCAACTTTATAGGATGCACTTCTTGATTAGTGCTTTGGGTATTCAGTTTGTACAGAAAACAATAGGTTATTCTCCTGAGGAGGTAATCGCAGCCGTCTCTTCTTCAGATCCATCACGGGGTATTGAGATGAAGAACATAATGGAGGAGTTTCAAGATTTTTTAGCAACCTTAGAGGTACGGAAGCCACATTAAATCTTTTTGCAATTGAATTTTATGCAACCATGTATTTCCTTCAATTAATAAAAGTGCTTGATGTTTTGAAAACATAATTAAAATTGAAGTGCTTGAAATTGACAGGGAGCGATGGTTTTGCGGATTGATGAAGCCTCAAGTCCTCCAACTGCTTTAGATTTGCAGCAGGGTTGTCCCCCAGCTGATGCATGGTCGCTTCTTACAAGGCTAACGCCAAGTAATGCTGATCAACGTCCACAGTTGGATTCGATTGATCTAACCCCATAAATGCATCCTTGACGTTGTTGGTACATTTAGTTATTGTTATATATCAAACGTTTTTGTTAGTGCATGTATTTTTCACTACTAAAGTTAGTGAAGATTCTATAATAATTAACACCAACTTTAGACCTGAACTATAACAAGCATTATAGCCCGCGCGTTGCGGCGGGGCTTCATTTTTTTGCGAGTCGATTACATCTTATAAACACGCCAATTAAATCTTAAACCTCCACAACAACAAAGCTTTTTCATATATATTACAATTAATATAGCAATTTCAGTTAGCAAACACAGAAACAGTCCTTAACTTTCTAGCACTTTTACTTGACATATATAATTTCAGTTTGTCCCAAATACTTCTAGTTTATCAAGGCCACGTCGCGTAAATCAGTAAAACTGGACGTACCTTTCTTCTTTAAGCAGCTTGTAACTGTCGACAACCGAAAGGCCTTTGTTAAGGTTCCCTGCGTACACCACATTTTGATTTAAGATATACTATGAGTGAAAGATTAAGTTTGTTAAACGCGAATGAAGCAACTGATTTACCTCGAGAAAGTCTATCATCATCAAAATTCACCATTGTCAAATCAATTACCTGGCCTCGGTTTTTTTGTCAACAGCATACTTAAACGTCATATTTAGTGGCTCTGTGCACACTTTCTGGGCATTTTGAAGCATGTCCTTCACGCCAATTCTGAAGACTATCTGTCATTATATCTGAGGGGAGTTCTAGCCAATTCCTTGTTTGTTGCTCCATCTCTCATTGATTCTTTGGGTTTGGACTCAGCTTTAATTTCTTGGCTATTTCTTTATGTGGTTTGGACGTGGATGACATCATGGCTTTATGAATTCACAAAAGAAACATAATATTATATACCAAGGAATTTACACAATAATAGATATGAAATTAAAATCATTTTACTGGTATAGTTTAACAATAGCATACATGACAATAACTATATCAATTTGTAGCAACACAATTGCAGAATGCATTTGGTTGTTACCAATAACAATCACATGTTGATATGCAGTTTGCAGAAATAGTAAGAGCAATTAGCAACATGAGTTTGATTGTACCTAGCACAATGGAGTAAACAACAAACTTGGAGCTTACTTACCGGTACTGGTTTAACCTTATCGACATATCGATACCTGTCCGAAGCAGCCGCCAATGCAGATCTCTCCTATAAAAAAACCCAAAAAACACATAACTCATCAATATATATCATAAAGTCGTCGTTACTATTTTAATTATTGCATATTTAAAGCATGCTATCGAATAGTACAAAGGTAATGATACATTTTTTTCTCAACCAATAATGCTAAATTGTATGTTGTCACAATAAGTTGATTGAATGAAATTTCATACCGTCATCACTTGAGTTGTCATGTACATCTTTCTAAGTGAGCATATTCCAATGGCAGTCCTGCATAAGAATAGTAGATACATGGTGTTAGTACCATAGCCGTTCGAACAATGTCTTTGAAGGTTCAACAAAAAAAAAGCAAATTTTCTCACTGCTGATATTATTCCAGCCTGTCCGTCCGATGGAGTTTGTCGATTAGGCTGCGTGCACGACACCTGACGATGACTTCTGGTTGTAGAAAAACATTAGATGTTATTGAACATCCAACAAATGTATTATGTCGATAAGACGCTTGCGTTAATGACCATAACTTTGGTGTCTACTGTTATACGTCAGCCAAATGAATAGTTTTCCATATATATGAGGATATATAGTAATGTATAAGGCAAGTTAATTTTCTTACTGTTGGATGTTGTTGCGGCTTGTCCATCTGATTGAAGTTGATGATTAGGGAGTGCGCATGATACCCGACGCCAATTTCTGGTTCTTAGAAAAACAAATTCAAAATGTTAGATGTTGTTAAATAACCAACAAATGTAGCATATTTCTATGTAGTTGGTGTTCACGGATACCTGTCTGCCGGCTATTATCTCCAATACTTGCAGCATTGGTGTCTGTATTAACACATATAGCCAATTGAATAAGCAACGTTCCTTGTACATACAGATATACATGTATACGATACCACTATGGAAAGTACATACAGATTGTGTGCTGCGGTAGATGGATGGCATCTGCGGGAGTGGTAACTGTGGCAGCAAACCTTTGGATGTCCCCGTTGTCGGACGGACCGGTTCCTTCCTTAGTTGGATGCTACTGGGGAGCAACATTTTATATGTTAGAAAGGCCTAGCTGTTTTTGTTAGCCATCTGGAGCATTTACTGACCTGAAGTAATGTAATTTTGGTTAAGAAAAGCACATATATACGTCAGCCAAAGTAACAGCAACAATAGAAACACATACATAGAGTGCAAGAGGATTGGGTACAGAAGTCTTTGCTAGTATAAGATAAGAAGTAAAAGTCAGGTTCAGAACATATGAATTAATGTTCTAACAGACTGTAAGGCATATATCTGTTGTTATTCCAAATGGAAACTCAAGGATTCACTGATTTTGAAACCATTGGGATACATGCATAAGTATTATATAGGTTACGCATTACTTATTCATTTAAAGGAAAAGCACCTAATTTTCCGAGTGTAAAAGTTTTACCCGTTCCAGTTGAACATAAGGCATAGTTGTTCCATTATACCCACTCAACATACACTGCAGAAGTCAAATTAAGAAATGTAGCTAATAAATCTAAGGGTTTCCTTATTTTGACTACACTCAAACCTAATTAAATATGCAACCAAAGATAAACACTTTGAAACAAACCACACCTAAAGCTATAGTCCTACATGAACCCTTAATTAGGAATGTGAAAATTAGATACCCGACACAAAATTGCAATGGCAAACAACATAATTTCAAAATTTAAAGTTTCCACAGCCTCAAAATTGCAATGTCTATAAATTTCAGTAGGTTACTACTACTCTTATACCATAATCTAATATGTGACCACTACACGCATACTATAAAATCATTATATTTTGACAATACTGAAACATCATAAATGACATAATCACTTTCAATGATAATGGCAAAACCCCCCTATTGCAATGTCTATAAATGTCAGTAGGTTGCTATTATTCTTATACCATAATCTAACATTTGACAAACTTTTAGATAAGCATCCAATAGAGAAAAAAAGGATACACCCGCCATGGCTACTACCTAGTAGGTTGCCCCGCCAAGATTCGAAGTATCTCAACTTTAACCAAACCCATGGAGACTGATGACAGCCTATTATAACCGACATCGCCATGGTCAAAAAAATAATTAGTATTCACAACTTTCACCCACACAAACACTGGTCAAAACTTCCACGCTCGCACACCCTTTTCAAAGTTAACACAAACCATAGGGTATAACCCCAAGTATCTGAAAACCACATTTTAAGCAAAACCCAGTTAAAAAACATAACATCAATAAAACCCAGATCAAATTTTATGAAAAAACTTTAAATGTATCACTGTGGACTTTTAACAAACACTTACACGGAATGAAACCTATTCTTCTGGCAATCCAAAAGACGACCACCGCACGCAGCAAGTAATTATCATCCACAAATTGACACCAGTAATCCAGTTGTGTTTGTGAGGTTTGATTGGATTTGGTATGCAGATGAATTATCAACACTCCAGAATGATCGAGACGGAGGGGATGTTATACACTTGCTATACGGACGCAGGCCAATTGCATTTGGATTGGGCTATAGTCATTTGGTCAGGCCATGAACAGTTGTTACGATGAACAGTGAAATGACATCTCAAATTAGTATATATATAATAAGAATTTCAAAATGCACACCAAGACAACAAAAGTGTTGATTGAGTTTATCATTTTTTGTTCAATTTCTATTACCACTTTTGACCATAAATCATTAGCTATAAATAAGAGCTTAACAAGGCTATGGTTTATGTGACATTACTCTGACTTTGTGTGCATGAGCTGCATCCGAGTTTCACAACACCTACTATTTCTCTAGGCAAACGACCCGACATAAAACGCATACCATGTTCAGCGATTTCAAACACCTCGCAGCGAAACGCGGGTAAACCCCTCATTATTTAAAACTAGTTGGATACCCGCGCATAGCGGCGGCGATAAAAATTGCTAACCCAATTCGCTCCGCAATTCCCTACCTGCTTAGAGAATTCATTTGTTTGGGTTTCTGTAGCTTTCCCGCAACATCATATTAACATCATTCTCGCTTGTATAAAGACTCACACACTCTCTTACCCATCAAACATTGTCTCCAAAACTATATATCTTTTACGAATCAAGTTTGTATTCAAATTAAAGTTAAAGTTGTTAAAAAATTCAAAATAAACCCACTAAAAATGTGAAAAGCTAAAAATTTATAAAAATATATCAAAATGGATGTTGAATTAAAGATCACGAAATTTTAGAAAATACGATGACATTAAATCATAAAAAAAGTAAATAGATAAAAAGATATGTCAAATTGAAAATAAAAGTGATTTTTTAATTAAGAAGTGACACATGTCACTCTATGATGTGATTTTCTAAAATAAGATGGATGATCAAGATTGCACCTCCTTATCTTAATTTTTTATGGACACACATTGTAAATGCTTTATATAATAGTATAGATATATATTAACTATATTTCTCTTATCTTCCATATAGATTACTCCTTTGTCCTATTTTTATTGTCCATGTTTTCTTTTGAGATGTCGGATGTCCCAAATTAATTGTTCACTAATAAAAATAGATAGGGAATTTTGATCAAGTTTACTATATTACCCTTGTTTGATATTTTTGTTACAAACTTTAAAGAAGGCTTTAATTAATTAGCCAAGGGTAAAACTGTCATTCTGTCAAAAAATAAGAAAGAGAAAGCAGTAATAAATGTATTTTTCTTAAACTGTGTGTTTTTTATCGGTACAATAATTTTGGGACGGAGAGAGTATTATACTTAAAGTTCAATGACTAAATCGCCCTTTGTCTTCTTCACCACACATAATCATCTTCATCTTCAATCTTTTCTCTTTTAGAACACAAACATCATCACAAATGCATATTTTAAAAAATAAGAATAATTCATTCATCTACATACTTGACTTCCTCTCACACACACAATCAACACAAACACGAAAACCTAACCATAAACTCCCTTTCTTCATCTAGCCACCTTCTCCAGTGTTGCCGCTGATTCTACCATTTCCAGACAACACCGTCAGATCTCACTACCGACCCACTACTATTGCAACGTCGCCAGTCGATGGTGACGGACCACTTGTATCGACATCGCCGTCAACAACTGATTCGTGCTTCATTAAACTTTTAATTTAGATATCAAACACCATCCTTACTTCCCGATCCCAAACAGTGTCTTCGTCAGCCACATGTTTGATTTGGGGTTTTTTGTTTTGTTTTTGTAGGTATGTGGAACAGGGGAGATGACCACAAAAAGAAAAGGACTTTATTGTGATATGGGATGAATAAAAAAGAAATGGACTTTGCTGTAGTTACGTTCTTAGCTTCATTATTTCAATTTTTATTTTGTGGGTTTTAAAATTATAGTAATCAAATTTAATAATGGTATGCTTGAATATGTTTTAATGTAGGTGTGTTTGGGTGTCGATTTAACATGGTGATGTGTATCTGGTTTTCATATATAAAATGGAGATCGTCGGAAAATTTGCCAAGTGGTTGCTCTATGTTGATGAAGATGATGTAGTGGTGATGAAAAATTAACAACTAAGATATGCCACATAAACAAATACATAAGCATAAAAGTAAATAAAAAATGCCAAATAAACAACTTTTACCCGTTGAACCGGTAGCGGGTGATCATATTTGTGATAATATAACAAATGCGAAAGTTCGTATACTAAGTTGATAATAAAAAAGGTTGGTTAAAAAAAGTTGGTTACCTAACTCGAGAAAATTATGAAAGTTCGTTTTTAATTTATGGACTTCCCTTACAGTATTGTTCATGGGTATAAGTACTTCATCAGTTCATCTTTCGTATCTATATTCGATCAAAGTCACATTGGTATTTGTAAATTTATGTTATTCAACTTTTTTCATTTATATATCATATGAGTATAGCTGATACCGTCAACCAAATTTTGTAGTACTATATTCATTTAGTAATTGTTGATGTGAAATGTGAAATACATCCTACTATTGAGGTAACATTCATGCATCTAGAAATGGGATGAAGTAATAATCTTAACCAGTTTGCATAACAATGTACGTAACTCAACTATTTGGTAATGTTTTGTAGCAATACTAGGTAGTGTATAAGGCCGTGCTAAGCACGGCCCATGGAGATTATATTTGATACGTTCGGTAATGCGTATATGTTA
>BQNB010080853.1:0-29801 GCA_026074375.1 Tanacetum coccineum
AAATAAAGTATGAAGTGAATTTATTTTTAGGTATTTAAAACTAGTTTTATTTAGAAGGATGTCTAAATAAATAAAGGTTTTATAAAAATAACAAAATTAAAGGGTTTTTGTGTAAATAATAAAAAAAAAAAAATAATAAAGGGATGTTTGTTCGGCCGGTTTTAGAGAAAAAAGATGAAAACTAATATTAGTAAAAGTAGGATTCTAATTTGGTAATTATCTAAATCTCTTTTCCTTCACTATAAATACAAACCCTTCACCCCTATTTAAAAAAAACCAGATGAACCAAGAGTAGAGAAAAAAAAGATTTTTTTTATTCAAGATCAATTTGGTGAATTAAGGATCAAGGTATGTTTAAAAACTTTAATTGTTTTAATTTTCTTTTTAATTCATGTAACAATAAAGTGATGGATAAATTAGCGTTTCATAAAATCTATAAATTAATGATGTTAAACTTAATTAGAAGTGTTTAGGGTTTAATTAGAATCATATTGATGTATTCGGTTAGAGTTAGAACGCGATAAAATTGAATTTAGGGTTGAGCAGAATTTCGAGTAATCTTGTTCGAATGTTATCTCATTATTGGTTACGAAATTTTTGATGAATCTTATGTCTATTGATAAGTTCAGCGAGTCTAGTTTCCAAAAAATCTGGCCTTGAAAGTTTTTAAGGTCGGGAAGTCATTCAAACGTTGGTTACACTAAAAGTTGTTAGATCAGTAAATACGGGTCAGATATAGGTCATGTTTGTGAGGGTAAAACCTATACTTAAAAGTGTAATTATGCTTATCCCTTCTATAGTAGTTAAGCTCCATATTTTTATGGATAATCTTATAAAAATTAGCCTCTGAAAGCATGTGTAAGTATGGTAGTTAGAGTGATATATGTTGGTGTGCAATAAGATCTGAATTAGGATAGTTTTGAAGTTTGATTTTATTTGAGGTAGTTACAAATGTAAGTAATACTTGAGAATCACAAGGTAGTTAATATACTCATAAATGAACATGGGTGATTTTTGGTATAATTTATGAAGATCATTAAGTAAGGTTTTTGGGTATGTAAAGAGACACTAAAATTCTGCAATTCTGAGTTAATTGTAAGTGGCTAGTGTAAAGTGTTAGTAAGATGGTTAAGGTTGGGCATGGTGTCGGGGTGACCCATGATGGTTAACTAAACCCTTAGACATCCATCATATGTGTGTTACATGGACTAGAGCTTTTAGCTTGGTCGCGTGTAACCGTGTTTATTTATTTGTATAGTTGCGTGTAGAGATTTGGAAGCTGCGTTTGAGTATCCAGGTGAGTTTCATAGTCCCATTTTACTATGTTTTCTTGGGATGGAAGTGATGCAAAATATGTTTCAAAATGTTTTGATTCTGTGATTATATGGTTCAAGTTACACATGGACATTTAAGTAGCTATTATATGTTATGTGTTGCATGTTGTATGATGTTGCATTGTTCTTCGCCTACTTTGTGGGCAAGAGGTTTCGCCTACTTGGTGTGGGTATGAACCTGTGTGTGTGCTACGGTACCAAGAGTCTAGGATTTGGGGATTTCATTCCTCTCCATGACTATTTTTGTTGCATTGGATCGGGGGACACGTTCCGTCCCAATTGAGATTCTTAGTTGCATGAATGCTAGCATGTATAATAGCCAGCTTATTTGTCCTGCCATGTTTTGTTTTTTTATATAATCACAGTAATTGATTTAAATCTTGTATTGGTGTCGTAAAACCTATGACTCTCACCAACCATTGTGTTGACGTTTTAAGCATCATTTTGTGTCGTAAAACCCTCCACTCTCACCAACCATTGTTTGACGTTTTTAAGGCATCATTTTCATGATGACGGCGTTATGATGGTGTTTTGAAGTAAAATTACTAAAGTGCTAGAGCAGTACCATCATTGTGCAATTCATCCCCATTTGATTATTATGTTTCGTATTTTGTTGCATGACATTTGAATGTTATCTCTTAGGAGTTTTAAGGGTACCTTGTCTTATGTAGTGATTGAGACCCCTTTTTTCATTAATAACAAGATATAGTTGTTCTTTTGTCTCGGTATTGTCATGACACATCGTGTCTTTTATATTTAGTTATGCATGTAGTGATTCTCTATTGTTGACACCATTGTGTTGTGATGATATCCATGATGTTACGCCTCGCGTTTTCGCCTTGGCGGGGTGTGACATTTATTGTGTACCAGTTGGATGTGAAGAGTGCCTTCTTATATGGTACTATTAAAGATGAGGTGTATGTGTGCCAACCTCCTAGTTTTGAAGATCCACAGTTCCCTGACAAAGTTTATACGGTAGAAAAAGCTTTATATGGTCTACATCAAGATCCTAGAGCCTGGTATGAGACCTTGCCTACCTACTTATTGGAAAATAGATTTAGGAGAGGCACTATAGATAAGACTCTATTCATCAAGAAGGACAAAGGTGATATCCTGTTAGTGCAGGTGTATGTTGATGACATCATCTTTGGGTCCACAAAGAAGTCTTTATGTGTTGAGTTTGAGCAGATGATGCACAAGAGATTCCAGATGAGTTCTATGGGGGAGCTCACTTTTTTTAGGGTTGCAGGTAAAGCAGAAAGATGATGGAATATTCATCAGCCAAGACAAGTACGTGGCTGATATATTGAAGAAGTTTGGCTTTGTCACAGTGCAGACAGCAAGAACTCCAATAGAGACTAACAAGGCATTGCTCAAGGATGAAGAAGCTAAGGATGTGGGTGTTCATTTATACAAATCAATGATTGGATCATCGATGTACTTGATAGCTTGTAGGCCTGACATATTGTTTGCTGTTTGTGCTTGTGCAAGTTTCCAAGTTACTCCTAAAGTCTCGCATCTTCATGCAGTGAAGATGATCTTTAGATACTTGAAAGGTCAACCTAAATTGGGCCTTTGGTATCCTAGAGATTTACCATTTGACTTGGAAGCATTTTCTGACAGTGATTATGCTGGAGCTAGCCTTGACAGGAAATCCACAACAGGAGGTTGTCAATTTCTTAGCAAAAGGTTGATTTCATGGCAATGTAAAAAAGCAAACTATAGTTGCCAACTCCACTACTGAAGCAGAGTATGTTGCTGCTGCTAATTGCTGTGGACAGGTGTTGTGGATTCAAAATCAAATGCTTGATTATGGGTTCAATTTCATGAACACCAAGATTCACATTGATAATGAAAGCACCATTTGTATTGTGAAGAATCCAGCGTTTCATTCTAAAACCAAGCACATTGAAATAAGGCACCATTTCATCAGAGATTCTTATGAGAAGAGGCTCATTTAAGTAATAAAGATACATACAGATCACAATGTTGCTGATCTACTCACAAAGGCATTTGATGTTAGCAGGTTTAACTTTCTGATTGCTAGCATTGGATTACTAAATCTCTGAAGATGTGTTTGTTAGATTTATGATTGGTGTGGTTTGAAGATGAGTTTAGAGTTAAAACTGGTAGTTGTAAGGTTAATGCTGCTAGGCTAAAGTTAGTACTGCTAGGCAAAAGTTAGTACTGCTGAGCCAAAGTTAGTACTGCTGGGTTACCGTTGGAGTTACAACTGCTGAGCGAAATTCTTGGTCAATAAATAGTTTCCTACTATTATAGGTTTCCTTATTTACCTATATAAGCATATTCGACTACACCAAGATCATTCTAATAGTCTCAAACACTAAAACGCTCTCAAAATTCACAAACCCACTTCAACTTATCCTCGACTCTATAAATTCATCATCAATTAATCATCTATGGCGGATTTGAAGTTTGTTGATCAACATTATATGGTTTCTTGTTTGGAAAGAACAGAGGGGAATGATGATTTTCATCAGATAGTGAACTTCTTGAATGCTAGCACTATCAGGTATTCTTTAACCATAAGTCCTACTATCTATGCTTCTTATATTGAGCAGTTTTGGGCTACTGCTAAGTCTAAAATAGTCAATAATGAAACGCAAATACATGCCAAGGTTGATGGCAAGACTATAGTAATATCAGAATCATTAGTGAGGAGTAATCTTCACTTTAAAAATGAGGTTGGTGTTGCTAGTCTAACAAATTCCAAAATTTTAGAAAACCTTGCATTGATGGGATATGAAATAGTTTCTGATAAACTTACTTTTCAAAAAGCTTTCTTTTCCCATCAATGGAAGTATCTTATACATACCATCTTACCTTGTCTAAGTTCAAAATCTACTGCTTGGAATGAGTTTTCAACTAATATTGCTTCAGCAATTATATGTTTGGCAAATAATCAAAAGTTTAATTTTTATAAATTAATTTTTGATGGTATGTTAAGAAACTTGGATCCAAATTCTAATTTTTTTTGATGTATCCAAGGTTTTTACAACTCTTTTTGAATAACCAAGTTAAAAATCTTGCAGAACCTTTTAATCATACTTATGAAACACCTAAACATACTCAAAAAGTTTTTGCTAATATGAGAAGGAAAGGCAAAAGTTTTTCAGGGACAGTTACTCCCTTGTTTGCATCTATGTTGGTACCACAAGTAGTTGAGGGTGAAGGTTCAAGACAACCCTCTGAACCCCAACCACCACCTTCAACTGCTCTATCCTCTCAAGAAGGACAAGTTTCTGCTGTTGCACCATCACACCCACAAAAGACCCAAACACCTAGGCAAGCCAAAAGAGGTCAGGACACTGAGATACCTCAGTCTGGTGGTCCCCCTGAAAAGGTTGGTGATGAGGCTGTCCATAAGGAGTTGGGTGATAGAGTGGAAAGGGTTGCCACTACTACTGCTGGCTTAGATGCAGAGCAGGACAGTGGTAACATCCTTAAGACCCAATCCACGGCAATACCTAATGTGCTTCTTTCTCGGGAAATTGGTACAAGTGGTAGTCTCAGTTGCTAAGAAGCCATGAGGGGTACCATTGCTTATACTAGGTCAGAGAGGGTACCTACACCTTCCTATGATTCGCCTCTCCTAGGAGGTAACACACCTGGAAGTGATGAGGAAAGACTGGAACAACATGAATTGACGGATAATGTACCACCAACACCCCATGATTCACCTCTCTCAGGAGGTCACACACCTGGAAGTAATGAGGGCAGACTAAAACAAGTTAAATTGACGGATATTGTTACAGCCTTGTCACAGAAGGTAGAAGGATTGGAATCTGATCTCAAGAAGACAAAGAAGTTGTATGCTACTACTTTTAAGAAGTTAATCAACAGGGTAAAGTCTCTTGAGGATGAGTTAAAGTTTCAGAAGTCCAAGTCTAAAAGAAGGAGATTGACACTTGTTACCTCTGAAGATGAAGAGGATTTACTTCCAGAAGATCCTTCTAAACAGGGGAGGAGTCTGATAGAAGAAATGGATTTGAATGGTGGAATTTCATTGGTTCCTCCACATGATGAAGTTCAAGGGAGGTATGGACAGAATTTGGAAACTTAAGAAGGTTTTGGTGATGGTCAAGAAGTTAGTACTTGACTTCTTTGCAAAAATCTTTCTGTGTTAGTCATAAGTTTATGAACTAAGGGATCAAATTTGGTTTCAATGGTACTACTGATAATTGGATCAATGTAACCATGCCAAGTCTTTTTATGCATGACTTCTTTGCAACATTCCACCCCATTAAAAATCGTGTTAATATCTTGTTTAAGTGTTTGAAAGATTTGAGAACTTTTACATTTTAAGCCCATGGAGTGGATTCTTCCATCTGTTTTTCTAACAAAGTTGTTTGTTTATTAAAATTCTCTTTTGAGTATACAATCTTTCCAGATGTATGACTCATTCTTGATCTTTCTGAAAAATATCTTTGATCAGCCAACTTTTCACATTGTGGAACAAACAAGTCATAATGATTATTTAAGTTTTTATAATCAAAAGGTTTGATTAAATCACTTAATTTTGATCGACTTTCTTGGGCAAGACGAATTATTTTGTCAGATTCAGGAGCTAACATTTAAGCAAGATTATCATTATAGCAACCTATATCATACAGACGAGGATTCGCTCTTTGAGCTTTCTTGAGGAACTCAGGTTTAACAAAACTCGTTTTACAATTACGATTAAGCATATTCATTGTTTGAACTGATTGACCTGTTTTGTATACAATATCATCCAAAACTTTGATATTATTTTCCAAAGCAATGACTTTTTCATGTTCCTTGTCTTCACGAGTTTTTTAAAACTTCTTTTGAGCCTCTTTTTCTTATGACATTATGGAGACTGACTTTTGATGTGCAATAAGCTCTTTTTCATTTCAGAAATAATTTGATTTAAATCGTTTATCTTTCGAGTATATTCATTAAATGACTTTTCAGAAGACATTTTATGTGAGACTAATTCCCCTTTAGCTTTTGCACACTCATTTTCAACCTTTTACGCATAATTCACATCATGATACCTATCAAGTTTAGCTTGGAACTTTTTAAGGTCTTTGAACATCAATTGATTATTTTTTGCTAGTTCAGTGTTTGCTTCTTTGAAATGGTTGTTTGATGATTCTAAACATTTATTTTTGTTTTTGAAACACTTAATTTCACTTTTCAATTTATCAACTAAAGTCTGGTTTGATGATTTCAAAATTTTATTACGGTTTTTGCTGTCATCAATTTCACATTTTATTTTCTCAATTAACGAAGCTAGCAAATTACATTCTCTAGCAAGATAATCATCATCATGGATGGCCTGATCTCCATTAGTACTCATATCCAATGAATCAATAATTATATTATTATCACCTTGTTCATCCGGATATGTGTCATTAACATATTTTGGTTGCTTAGGAAGTTTTCTGTCATTGGCAAATACATTATATTCATCATCATCTTGTACCCTTTGTAATGGCTCAGCATCAAAGATGGGTCCAGAGTTATCAGCAGCATCTGGAGAAACCTCTTGAATCTTTGCCATGTATAGATAATGTGCTTCTAATTCCTAATCTATAGGTTCATCATCAATGTCATCCCTCCAATCAACTTTGTTCAGCACTCAACTGAATTTTAGCTTCCTCTTGCTTACATAATAGCACCTTTTCCTTGTGATAAGCTGAATCCTTTGCCCGTTTTGGTTTCTGACATTCTCTTGCTACATGCCCATATTCCTTGTAATTATAACACTGAATCCCAGATTGCTGCACCACCTGTGTACCTACATTCTCCCTAGCCCCAGCAACATTAACAACGCTTGGATTATCATACCTAGTTCCTCTATTGATTCTTAGAGTATTATCCTAATTTGCTTTACTAGTGTTTGATGGAGTTCTGAGGTTGTTGTTGGTAGGTTTGTAGATTTTCTTGAATGATAGAGAGATTAAAGCCATCAGTTTATCAATCTCCTTCTCCTTTGACAATGCATCATCTTCAGTAACCATATCAGGTTCTTAATCATTAATGGGTGGAGAGGAGTTTACAATTGCTTTACCTCTGTTTCTCGTAACAGCTTGTTGTGATCTGGTTGAGGAATTTTGAGTGTAGTGAGTAGGATGGTTTTAAGGATGATAAA
Source organism: Tanacetum coccineum (assembly GCA_026074375.1). Lineage (NCBI taxonomy): Eukaryota > Viridiplantae > Streptophyta > Magnoliopsida > Asterales > Asteraceae > Tanacetum > Tanacetum coccineum. Next base: position 7,474 of record BQNB010080853.1, read on the forward strand.
CTGGTTGTTGTTAAGCAACAAGTGTAAGTGGATTAGTAGTATGTGCTAGTCTTTCAGCTCTTATCTCATTTACTACATTCTGGTGTTGCTTCAAAATGTCATAAAGTTTGTGGTAAGAGACAGTCTTTAACTCTTGACTGTGCTTAATAAGTGTCACAAACATTTGCCATTCTGGTTGTAATTGAAGTAAGAACTAAACATTCACTTGATGATTTGTAACTTCCCACTTATTTCTAACAAGCTCATTCATCATCTTGTAAAACCTTGAGTAATACAATTGAAGTGATTCACCATCTCGTGAGGTGAACTTTCTAAATTCCCAATACATATTGGTTTCATGATCTTGGACATTGATTGACTCACCTTGTTTCAACCTTTCAATGGCTTTCCATCTCTCCATAGCATTTGGACAAGCATCAACTGTAGAGTAGATATCATTGTCTATCCCTGTGAGGATTATATGAACAACTCCAGCTTCAGCATTCAATAGATTCCTTATGTCTTCTGAAACATTCTTATAGTTCTTCATGTACCCTTATGTGGTGGTTTCTGAACTACCTTTTGCAACTCGAATTGTTCTTTCGGCCCATTTGAATTTATAAGGTGCATGCTTAAGACAATAGTGGATAAGTTCATGATTAGGTTTGGTGTCAATGTATCTTTTGATTATGGATTTCCACTGAACGTAATTACCCGATGCTAACATTGGAGGACGATCTTTACCACCGGCTTCCATGATGTCATTGTGAAGAGAACTTGATGTTTGAGTTTGCATGTTGTTGTTATTGGTATTTGACATTTTAATGTTGTTGTGAAAGTATATCGGATTTCAAGTTTTATGAAGTGATTGTTGTTATGGATTTGAGTAAAAATAGAATGGTTGATCAAAAAATAAACATGTCAAAAATTTGTCAAAATCGGTTAAATGATTGTCAAAATCGGTTGATTGAAAATGGAAAAATCGGTTGATGTGTCTATTATTTTCGGTACAAGGTCATTTTTGGTTAAGTGTCTATTTTGGCTAAGTGTCAATTTCGGTTAACTCATATGCCTAAATTAGTTAATGGCTATTTAAGTGTAATGTCTAATTCGGTTAACCAAAACTAGAAAAATCGGCTTACTCAACTTGGCAATTTCGGTGCCTTTAAAGTGGCAATTTCGGTGCCTTCATAAAATCCGGAAAACCAACTTTTCAAATGCCTAAAAGACACACTTTTTAACGTTTTTGTTGATTTTTTTTGCAAAACTAAGTATAACTAAGATACTCTTAAAATAAACCACAAACTTTATGATTTTTAAAAATTTTCCACTTTTTGAATCAAGAAAAGTACAATATAAGCTTGAAATTTTTTAAGAAGAACCTTGTTTCTACATAAAAAACTGCTAAACTAATAAGCTAAACAAACTTAACTGTAGAAAACAAGAAACTTTAACCAAATAAGCTCAAAATAAGCTTATATAAGCCACGGTATAGGCTTGTATGAATCTTAATAAGCTCGAACCACTACAACAAATCACCAAAAACCCTTGGCGATTGATACCACTTGTTATCCCAATGCTTAATCCATATCACAACATAATAAGCTAACCAATAAGCACATATAAGCCGAATATAATGAGAGAAAAGTAGAGAGAAGGAAAGGAAGAATATTATATTGAAAGGAGAGAGTTTGGTCTAGTTACACATACAAGAAACGGTAACCAACACCCTCTCCATGTGTGGAGAGGGTTGTATTTATAGTCACATACCCTAGACATAGGCGTATGGACTTTCTCATGAGCCGGGCTTGGCTTGTGTTGGGATTTAGCCCCAAACATGGACAATATTAGCTTAAAGTCCAAGCCTGTTGAACCCGACTAGCCTATTACAATACAAGACTAATTATTACAAAGATGGCCGGCGACATTCTTGTTCGACTTATATAAAAATAAGGCTAACATCTGATATTCCTAAAGGGTATATGTAAGATTGGTTAGCTAGAGAGAGTCTAATGTTAGTCCTTATCGGATTTTCGCTAGTGAGCTTATTATAGATGGATAAGGGCATGATATTCACATCGGATCCTTAGTCAGCTAATGCGTTCATAAGTTTTAATCTCCCTATGCTACATGGTATTACGAAATTACCTCCCCTTTCATCCTTTTTGACTAACTTCTTTTTGAGAATTGCGTTGTACTTGGGTCCTACAGGTAACGAATTGTAGGTCTCATTATCCACTTTACCTAAGCGTGTTGCTAGCAAATAATTGTTGTACTTATGGTTATCTACAAGACCCTCGATTGTTTTTTCATTAATTTTATGCTTAAAGTAATATCCTATTGGCAATGACCTAGGGATCTTTGGTAATTTATCCGCGTATTTTTCCCATCTAGTTGAATCCTCATTCACATTTCCATGGGTTTGTTACCCTCTTCCTCATCCATTGCCTCCTTATTATCTACTAATCTAATAGGTTCGACAATGTTCTCATTGATAACCATGTCACTTTCTGTACCCTTATCTTCTTTAACTCTAACAAAGAAGACTACGTTCACGTATATAATGATAGGGTTGCTAACTTCTTCTCTAACTAACACTTTTTTGGAGAGTTACTTTTTGTAAGTTCTTTTAAAAGGCTAAATATCTTCGTCATTCTCTCATTTATTTCTTCCTTTTTGCTTAAAGATGGCCTCTTCGAACCTTTCCATTCTTTCAGTGTGTGCTGTCACATAGCCTTGTACTCGAGCTTCGAAAATAGGCTTGAGTGTTTGTTGTTGGGGACCCGGGTGAACACGCTTTTGAAACTTGAAAGAATTTTGTGGTTCGTTAAAGTTTGGTTTGTGTTGGGTGAAAGAGATCATATTGACACGTGCTCGAGGAATTTGTATTGAGCTTGTTTTAGGTGTCGTCCTTGACCCTTTTAGCAGGTAGCAAATTTGTTCTTCGAGTCGAGAAGTCACCGGTCAGGCGTTTTGGTGTATCTCGAGGTAAAGAAATTGCCTTGACAGGTTTTATGAAGTCTCTTGGGTCATTCCAACCTTCGTTGTCATAGAGGACGAGGTCCTCTATTAGTGCCCAAAATTCTTTGGTGTTCTTATCACGAAGCTTACCACCGGCGGCGTGGTCAATTTCGCGCTTAAGATGAAAAAAGACATGATCATAGAAAATTTAGATTTGGAGCCACGAATCAATGCCATGATGATGGACTTTTTGAAGTAAGTCCTTGAAATGAGTCCATGCTTCGAAGAGATAATTACCTTGATGTTGTTGGAACATTAAGATGTCATTTCGGAGTTTAGCAGTTCTTCTCGGTGGAAAGAATTGAGCAAGGAAACGGTTAGTGAGATCCTCCCAAGTGGAGATAGATCCCGCGAGAAGATTTTCAAGCCAATTGCTAGCTTGATCGTGAAGGGAAAATTGAAATAAACGTAGTCACGTTCTTTACCTATTCTCAACATCAAGGTCAAGAGAGTCTACAAATTTTAGAAAATCCTTAAGATGTTGATTTGGATCCTCGGACCGAATTTCGTGGAATGAACATCCGTTTTGCACCAATCGGATGGTGTCGGATCGTAGAGGCACCACATTTCTGCCATCGAAGAGCTCAATGGTGTTTCAATCGCCCTCGTGGCTTGGTCGGGAATAATCTCCTAAAGTACGAGGTGGATTCCGTTTTCCATGGTGGTCAACGAAAAAGAAGTGTTTACAAAACAAAGTGAATGCAGAAAAAGATATACTAAAGGAAAGCTAAAAAAAGAAAAATAAAAATATTGCTTGGTAGGAATCTAGTGAGTAGACCTAAGCTAGATAGAATCCAAAATTTAGCTATTCCCCGGCAGCAATGCCAAAAACTTGATGTGCGGGTGATTGCAACCCGTAGTTTTACAACCCTCTTAGGCAGTGTACCTAACCGTTGTAGTGTAGTATAGGCAAGACTCGGGGGGTTATTATCGTTCTCTAGGGGAATAGTTTGGGTAGGCTCAAATTGTATGGTCACTAAGGTCTAGAGGATAAGATAAGACTATTTTTGGGTTTTTTAGGTTTTTTAGAAAGCAAGTAAAATCTCGGGTTTTGAAGGGGATTAAACAAATTAACTAGTCCTAATTCTATACTAATTGCAGAAAAGTAAAGGTGATGGAAAACTTGTATGGTTTAACAAATGTGTTTACCTAATCATGCACAACTCCCTAGTTGTCTTCTCCAATTTTATTACTAGTCACCCTCGTAATGGAATGTGTAAGTATTTAGATAATTAAACACCTAACTCGGAATCCACCCTAATGGCAAGGTAGTATGAAGACTATTGCGTGGGTATCCTCTAACCTAGTCGCGTTTCCCTAGACGCCTTCGCTATGCAATTAAGAAGCTGGTTTTCTAAAGCATAACGCGCACATCATTAACAAGAAGCAATAAGAAAAGATAAATAACTAGGTTTCATGCAATCATAAGCAAACACAAATTATATTTAGCCAAGCATGTTAACTGAAAGCAAAGAACAATTAATCAAACAATACTTAGACATATCGAAAGATAAAAAGAAATAAAGGACTTCACTTCAATTGAACATGGAGTTATGATGGGTACACGAGGGTTATAAAACCCTAAAAATCGTCTTAAAACGCAGCTATAAAGTATAGGTTTGATCCTCCAAAGTTTTCCACACAAAACACAAAAACTAGGGTTTGTATATATGAGGATTAAGTCGCGACGCCGTCGCTTGTTAATTGTGCCGCCGTCAACCCGCAGAATCTTCTTTAGGCTTCTTCAGTGTCGGCTACTCTGACGTCGTCGTAAGAAATATTGACGTCGTCGCTTAATCACTTTGACGTCGTCACAAGGATTTGTGACGCCATTTCCACGCACTGTATGCCAAATCTTGATCATCTTCGTGTAGAGTTGCAATCTTGTCCCGTTTCTTTCAAAATTGAGTTCAGGTCACGTGTATTTCCTCCAAATGCCTTCCAAATGCTAAAATAACAAAAAGAAACAATTAAGCACGATAATTGGAGATATTTACATGATTTTGGGGATTAAATGGCCCTGAAAAAGTGTATAAAATGATACCTCATCACTAACCATCTAAGAACGTTGAAAATTCAAAGGTGATTAATTGTATGCACATTTGAAAGGGGTTAATTGGCATGAAATTGAAAGCGCACATATGCAAATATGAAGGTAACTTTTTAACATACAAACGATTGACAAGATATATATCATTTTGAGACACCCATTTTCCATATAGAACTCCTTCTTACAAAGTTGAAATTACTCTTAGTCATGCACAAGCTAAATGAGTGACGTTCTTATAGTTTTACAATAGTTAAATAATAAACAAAGAGACTCCTATTTCATTACGTGTTACCCATTTTTGAACAAGCCTTGTGAAAGCTAAGAGTGGCTCTATCTACTAATTGGTTAACTGGGATTTTGTCTGCCACAAGTCAAATAAAACTGTAATGGGTCGAAGTAACCCAAAGCTTACTTTTACTGCATACCTTTTTATAAAGTTCTATTGAGAAGGTTAACCTAGATTTTAGACAAAACCTAATTGAAGTAAAGCATAACTGTTTATACCTACCATTATAATTCCTATTTTGACCATTTTGCTACCCATTTTGAAACAACGGCTCCCTTTAAGTGTATTTTGAAAGGGTGGTGATTTGTATACACGATATTTTTACCATCTACTAATAATGTACAACTGCTGATGCACACAATACAACACACAGATGCATATTTAGTAGTCAATGGCAAAAAGAATGTGTGTACAAATTACCTCCCATTTTAAAAACATGAACATGTCTTATATGACACTCCATATGAAACAGTCTAAAGCTTTGTACTTTTCACGAATCTGTCAGATCTTCTTATAGGAGGACATTTGGAATTTTCTTTTGATAATCATCTATGGTAATAGATAGCTAATCGTCTTTGATCAATCTAACTCTTGTCACAAATTATTTGATCTGCAGGTTTACGTAATAAAGTGATTTGAGCTTTGTATTTCCATCATATGCAAGGATGAGGAAATACCACATAGAACTAATATGATGACGAAATAGGACTTACAGAAAACAGTATCATTTCATAGGAAACAATACTTTGACTTAACTGGTCACATTCAGGATTCAATTTACTTGCGCATAATGCATTACACTTATGTTATTCTACTTCATCTCAAGGTGGTAAAAGTGTATGTGTATTTTATTACATTATCTTTATAGAACTCTTCCGTTGAAAATGAAGCTTTCTTATGTGAATATATGAATACATCTACCGTACTATTGTTGTGTGATGGTTTACGATATGTACATAAATTCTACACATTTATATGGATATCAATTACAGAAAAGACGGACAAATATCATTTCTTTTCGTTGTTAATTCATTTAATAAATAATTTGCTATGTTTACAACTGATTTAACATTACTTAATTTTTTGTAAACAACATTCATAAAACAAGCCCGCCCATCAGGCGGGCAATGCAACTAGTTTTAGATATTGTAAATTACTCATTTTTAACCTTTTAAGTTTATATTTTAAGTATAGCATGTTTGCATTATAGATAGTAGAGATAGAGATATTAACAACCTATATTTTAGTTTACGTTTAGAGCTTATGGTATCATCAACAGGGGTGGATGCACTTATAAATTATGGGGGGTGCCCTCCATGATTCGCCAAAAAACATCAGTTTTTAGTGTAATTTTTTTTTACCTTTTTATTAAAGTGCATCCCATCGAAAAATCAGATTGCCCCCCACTCACACACTAAAGTTCAACATTTAACACTATAAAACCTTAAATCCTTCATTTCTAAGTGACAATGCTAGATTTTTCGTTCTGATCCTAATTTTTATCCTAGTTTTTTCGTCGTATTTTGTTGCTATTGTCAAAAAAAATTGCCCCCACAATACAATTTTCTGGTTCCGCCACTGATCATCAATGTTATACTCCTATGGCGCGAGCCTATGGCTCAACACCATACCCCATGTGGCGTTATAGATGTTGGCGACGTGGTCATCAGGCAAGCCATAGGTAAAAAAAATCATTAAGATTTAATACATATTTTCTCCTACAAATCTCAACACTACTTCTTTTTATTACCTATAAAAGTGCGTTATGGATCTCAACTATAATCATTACGATGTTTACTTTCTAGATGATTCAAGTAAGTATACCCGGATTTTTCAATCTTTTGAAAAATTTCAAGCTTTGGGTAATCATCTAGCCGGGAGTTCGAGTCCTCACACAAGGAAAATGGTACCACATGAACGAGAGGTTGCAACACAACGACTTTGAGAAGATTATTTTTGTGAGGAAAAAAATCCACCTAAATACCCGATGAGGAATTTTAGGCGAAGATATCGTATGAGTTCAAAACTTTTTAAACAAATAGTCAATAATATTACTAATTTCAATTTGGACCTCTTCCCGTAGACTTCCGTTTTTTCTAAAATACGACCAGATTGTACGGGCCATTTAAGTATTATGGCTCTCTTTAGATGCACATTGGCCATATGCCAATTGACATTTGGCACAACACCCAATGCATTTGACGTTTACTTGCGAATGGGTCAACACTGTTCACATGATTGTTAACAACACTTCACAAAATGAAAATATATTTTATACTTAGAGGAGTATTAAAAATCACTTGGTTTTAATGAAATCCAACATATATATGCATTGCACAAGGAAAAACATGGACTGTCAGGACTGCTCGGGTGCTTTGATTGTATGCATTGAGAATGGTTAAAATATCCGAAGGCATTACATAGGCAATTCAGAAAGCGTAATCCTAAATATCTTACTCTAATGCTTGAAGAGCTGCATCCAAGGTTATAAAGAGCGTGAGGCGTGGCATGGCGTGGCGGCATGGCCAAGCCTCACGCCTTTACGAGCCATAACGAGTCATGGTATTTTTAAGGCGTGACTTAAAGCGGCACAAAATATAAAAATATTTATAAATTTATATATTTATATCATATTTCAAATATATTGAGCTTACAAAAAGTGTCATACATAAGGAATAAAGTCAATAAACTATCTTTTCATATATAAAAATACGATTTTTATCGAAATTTAATTCAAAAAAGCTTCCACGCATCACGCTTTTTCGTGCCTTATCACATTTTTCCACTCCTCATCTCACGTCAAGCCTTAAGCCCAAGCCTTGGTATATTGCGTAGCGTGTAGGTCAAGCCTCGCGCCTTTGCGAGGCCTTAGCGGCGCCATGGATCGCCTTTTAGAACAATGGCTGCATCATATGATTTGTGGATTTAGCATGCGTATTTTCGTGTTGCAGGGGCAAATAACGACTTCAATGTTCTATATGCTTCAAGCTTATTCGATGACCATATTGATGATATTTCTCTAGAAGCTTCATTTGTAGTAAATGGAAAACATACGAAAAAAGTTATTATTTAGTAGATGGAATTTATCCTCAATGGGCTACGTGTATCAAAACATCTCCCATTGCAAGGGATGAAAAACATTAGAGTTTAAAAGAATTCAAGAAATTGTAAGAAAATATATTGCACGAGGTTTCAGAGTCCTATAAGTACGTTGGAGAATTTTACAACAAGTCGTACGTGCTTACCAAATCAACACGCTACGCAGAATCATGTATTGTTGCATCATATTACATAACATGTTATCGAAAGATACAAAATTCATGATCATTGTGTTTAACGAACTATACGTGTGTCCACAGCTGATTTTGCCACGTACTAGGTGTGAAAACTAGAAGGGGGGTTGAACAGTTTACAGGTTAATTGCCGTTTTAAAATTTTACTTTTAAAATTCTTAGATTCGAGTATATGTTCAATCAATCAACAATATGAACCAACCACGATAACTATCTAATTGTGATATCTATACAAGCAATATAAAGAGATGAAGGAAAGAACGATCAACAAAGAAACCAAGATTTATAGTGGTTTGGCTATGAAGCTCTTCTTCGCCCTACTCCATTCCCCGAGTATCCGCCTCAAGATTTCACTATGTCAACAAGCTCCCTTCAGGCGGAGAAAACCGTTTACACGTCGCTTATGTTATTTTCCGACACTAAGCTAGATGTTGAGTCCTAATCTTAGCTAGAACCAAACTACCACTTACACAAGTACTACCCAATCACAAGATCTACACTATCGGATTTATACACAATCCAATATACACAATCACACAAGATAATCAAAATAGTGTTTTGAATCTTAGAAGAAGAGAGGAGAAATCACTAATATATAACACTTCGTTTCTTGGCGAATACGAGTTTTCTTCTCTTGCACTTGATAGAAGAAGGAAGAAGATAGAAGATGAGACTTGATCACTTAAACTATATTAGTGATCAAGATATTTAGTGAGAGAAGAAGGTTTAGAGAGAGAAAGAGAACTGAAAAAATCATACAAAGAGGTCTGTTTTTCTGCTGAGAATAGTGTAGTATTTATAGTCAGGAATCCCCAACGGTCAGCTGGTGGCAGTCCCAGATATATCTGAGAGCCGCCTTGGCACTTAGGGGGCCGCCCCTAGACTGACGCTCTGATTTTTGTCCTTTTTTCGGGAAGGTTTATCCTGGTGAGTTATATTCTATTTTGGGGGGAAATTTTGAATTTCAAAGTTATGTTTTTAAATAATTAAATAAAACATTATTTTTATTTAACAAAACTATTTTATGTAATTATGTAAAAATATAGTTTTGTAGAAATATGATGGATTAAGAAGAAAAATTATTTTCTTGATCACTAATTAAGCTTAATGAATTGTTTATCGATACCTTAAGTGATTTATGTCGAAATGAAAGTTTACGATTAATAACATGTAAACATTTATTTTTATCGTGAATGTTTTTACATTTTGTCATCTTCAAAACGTAGAAGAATCGAAAATTATAAATAACGTTTTTAGGTATTATTTGTATTAACACTTGGTCGAAAGATGCGACATACATCGATGAAAAACAAAGAACTTCGTGATATGTAAGTGCACAACGACCTTCAACTAAATATTAGGGAGTATCTAAGTACCCTTAATCACTAAATAGTGTTTTATTTTTTTTAATTTTGTATTTTTAATGTATCGTTATTTTTAATTTTGTATTTTTAATATATCGTTATTTTTAATTAAGTGAAATGTGTTGTTTTATTTGAACACCACATGACAACGGTTTTTACTATAACCCCACATGACACCAACCGATACTCCACCTCTCTTAATTTGGTATTGGGAAATTTATTATCGAGTATGATATGCTTAAACTAGCGTCAACTTTATACTATAGTTTGTTTCTGGGCTAACTCGAATTAGAAAGAAAAAAAAATTATTGCACAGACAAAATTTAAATCTAGGCAAATAGACATGTAAACCCAATATAAATGTATGTTTTTTTCCGCCATTATGCACTAATAATGTTTTGTAACAATTATATGGAGATGAGATATCACGTGTCGGTCATGTTCATACTTCACAGAAACCCCATGTATGTTTATCAGATTGACTTACAAATCCTTCTCTAACTTATCAGCCAAACAATGTTTTTTCTTCCATTTAACATAATACTCATCCTCGTGAAACAGTGTAACGCTACAGTGTTGGGCTCCCACTTTGGGGCCTGGGCTCGGTTACTGTTCATCTCCCCCTCCTTTTGGCCAGGGCTCGGTTACTGTTCATCGGCCAAAAAAAAACTTTATAATCCGCCCCCTCTTCTTTGACCAAAAATTAGAAGAAAAAAAATTTACGGGACGTACTCTCATTTTTAACTATTTACGACTTTCTATCGGCCTGGGCCAAAAAAAAAATTTCTTTATTGAAAAAAAAAGAAAACCCTATATCTACCATATATCATTAAAAATAAACTCGCACAAAATACAATAAGAAAAAAAAATGCCCGCAGTAACGCGCGATTGTCATTTAATATAAGAAAAAAACAAACTATTAAACATGAGACCGAAAAAATAAACCCGAAAAAAAAATTAATGCCCCACAACAACGCGCAAAAAATTAACGCCCGCAGCAACGCGCGGGTAATCTTGCTTGTTCCACACACTCGAACAAACGCCCTTTCAATATAGACACACTCTTCATGTGGACCAAAGCCTGTTGGACATACAGCATAGTGGGTTAGTCATTTTGGCCGAATCTCAATCTAAAGCCCCAATCTCAGTCTAAAGGCCCATTGTGAAACCTTGTAGCTTTTTTGTTATTGCAACTGTTTCTTTTTCAGATTTCTCACTTACCCTAAAAAAATTATTCTCCACTCTACCAACTTCAGGCATAGCACAACATTAAAACTATGTGAAGTTCCACTTATTACATGTGCTTTCATCTAATGTAAAAGGAAATTGATTTGTACACATTCAAAATTGGTTGGGTCACTCAAATGCATACATTAGTCACTTGTACAGTATTAACATTTTACTTTAATTGTTTATATATTTAAGTGTGCAAATAAATAATTGGAGTATGCAAATCATCTCTCAATATAAAAAGGTTAGCACATGTGTAGAAAGGGTGATGTTGGGACACCCCCCCCCCGGAGCACCCCCCCCCCCTCCCCCAATCCTCTACTTAAGTCATATACAAAAAAAATTGTTTTATGTTCTATAATCTATCTTTTAAACTTTTGACTTATTAAACTTTATGTTATTTTCGGTTTCGTATTGTTATATTTATGTTGTTGTATAATAAAAACTAAAATTATACAAAATAAAAAATTTTAAATTTAAAAACATTTTCAAGAAAAATTATTAAAATAAAAGGGGAGAAGGGTTGCCAATATCCACTAAAGGAGTATGGTAAATTCTGCTTTAAAATGAAATCATGATCGACCTTCAAGTATTTATTTTATCTCTAGATGTGTTATATTGTATCATTTCATTCAAGAGTGAAATTTTCGACATTGTAGTTAATTTGTATATATTTCTTAGAATAAAAAGAGTTCTTAGTATATCTTCAATCATTATAGCTTATATAAAAAGCCTAACGTTTGAGTAAATGTAAAATGAAAAAAAAAATTCTCATCGCCTTAAAAAAACCCCTACCTGCCGCACCTATTGTCGGATCGATCAAACCGCGTAAATCCGTTCGGTGCTGCCGACCCAGAGGCCGACCCGCTTTTTTTTTATCCGATCCTTCACCTCACATTTATTATCCACCGGTTTGTTAATACATATAATGTTACACAACATTTATTTATTATTTTTCAATTTTCAATGTTTTGATATAATTAAAATGTAAAAACGTTACGATAAAAATAAACGTTTAAAAATATTAATCGTATAAATTCCCATTTTCTAAGATTAGTAATTTTTAAGGTATGGACAAAATAACATCATTATGCATTATTAGTGATCAAGATAAATATTTTTTCTTAACCTTCACATTTTTACAAAAGGATTTTTAGCAAAAATCTAATATACAAAATAATTTTCTAATTAAAAAAAAAACTTTTATTTAAACACTTAAATTTGAAATTCAATTTTCCCCTCCAAAATGTAAAGCTTCCATATCAACAACGACCTAGAATATCTGAAAGGAGGAAGTTTAAGCAGACAATACTCAACTTCCGTTACAAAGACAAAGGATGCTACTTATAAGATCAAATGGATTGAAGACATGGTTCCTAATCTATGGAGTCCCGTAAAGGTTGTTTATGACAAACATGCCTACTGGGGTACTTTACACTAGAGTGTCAAACATCAACAATTCTACGAATTTGCAAGCAACAGGGAGTCATCGAAGGATGTATACTCCAGAAAAAGAATCATTGCAGTTACCAGACTTAAGATTATGAAGAGTTATGACTACGGTTACTTGGATGAGATTGAAGTTCGTAGAGAGTATTAGTAGCTATACACGTTTAAAGAAGGTGATTTCCCATGACTTCGCATACAATACATCGAGGACATGCTACTCCTACTTGTTTAACAGAAGCTGACCAACCTCACGATAGATGAATGTTTTTGTTGGGATTAAAAGACTTCATGATGATCTTGAAGTTACTGCTGCTAAGGTTTGTGTTACTGCTGCTAAGCTAAAGTTAGTGTTGTTCATTAACTTTAATGAAAAATATGCTAAGTAGTTAGTACTACTAGTTCATAGTTACTACTGCTAGTATATGTTAGTACTTACTGCTAGTGTAAAGTTAGTACTGCTGGTAAAGATTGAAGAAAATATTCTAAGTAGTTACTACTGCTTGTACACAGTTAATGCTACTGGTGTATAAGTTACTACTGCTGGTGTTAGAATTTAATGCTGCTAGTACAAAAGTTACAACTGCTCAAAGATTAAGACTGCTGAAAGAGTTTCTACTATCAAGGGATGGATAAAGATAGAAGAAAGGATACATATTGATTAGAGTTCAAGATTACTTACGTGATAAGTATTATTTATTTATAGAATAGATCATAGAGAATATTCTAAGTTTTAGGAATATATTGTAAATCGACTAGGACTCCTTGGTGTATAAAAGGAGGTCCTAGGGAATAGAGTTTAATATCAAAAAATTATCTATACAAGTACCAAAAACGAGTCATTCATAGAATTGTCTTAGCTTCAAGGTTTTGTAACCCTAATACTAGAAGAGTATTCGTATTATTTGTAATAATAACATTGGAGCTTTTATTGTTGAATTATATTGTTTTGTGTTGGGAATTAAAAGTCTACATACTTAGTACTGCCAAGCCAACAGTTGGTATTGCTTAAGTTACAACTGCCAGTACTTACCAGTTAGTACTGCTAGAGTAAGTTAGTACTACCAGTACTAACTTAATACTGCTGAAGGACTTAAGACTGCTGCATGAAGATTAAGACTGCTAAAGTGATAAAGACGTGTTAAGTGATATGTATTGACTTATTCAGTGTATATCTTATTAAGTTAGAAGATTTGCAGTTATCTATTAGAATTATAGAAGATTTGTAGTTATCTTGTAAAGGACTCCTCCGTGTATAAAAGGATATCCTAGGTTATTGTTATAGAAACACACATAAAGACATTTTTGATATATAGCTTCAAGGTTGTAAACCCTAGTACTACCAAGAGTACTCGTATTATTGATAATAATAATATTGAAGATTTTTAGTGATATCATTGTTCATACAGTTTACTGTTTCATTAATATTCTTCTAAGTATTAAAGAGAAGATTCTGCATACTCTTTAGTATTCACAAAGTTTCTACCATAGTTATTTTGGATTTATCCAAAGTGACTTAACCTTTACAAGCTAAGGAATCGATCTTAAGTTGTGATCAACAAGTGGTATCAGAGCTTGTGTTCTGAAACTTTGATCTAGAAGAAACTAACAAGAAGAACTCTTTACTCACAAGGAAGAGATAGATCTAGAAACTGCACAAACCACTACTACTGCAAAGTTGCCCATTCTCAAACAGGGTGAATATGATATGTGGAGGCTAAGGATTGAGCAATACTTTCAAGTACAAGACTATGCTCTATGGGATGTCATAGAGAATAGAAACTCATTCAAACTAGTACCTCAAACAACAACAAATGCTTATGGTTCCTTAACTTCTACTACTGAATAAAAGGTTCAAAAGAAGAATGATGTAAAGGCAAGAAGTATGTTACTGATGGCACTTCCTAATGAACATCTAATGACATTTAATCAATACAAGGATGCTAAGACCTTGTTTGCTGCTATACAAACAAGATTTGGTGGTAATGAAGCTACAAAGAAGACTCAGAAGACTCTTCTAAAGCAAATGTATGAGAACTTTAGTGCTTCAAGCACGGAGTCTCTTGACTATATTTTTAACAGACTTCAGAAGATTGTAAGTCAGTTGCCTATCCTAGGTGAAAATATTTCACAAGAAGATCTCAATTTGAAATTTTTAAGAAGTTTGCCTTCTGAGTGGAATACTTATGTTGTGGTCTGGAGGAATAAACCTGATCTAGACACAATGAGCTTTGATGATCTCTACAACAATTTCAAGATTGTTGAACAAGAGGTTAAAGGAACTGCAAGCTCAAGCTCAAGCTCAAGTTCTCAGAATATGGCTTTTATGTCATCCCCTAGCAGTACTAATAAAGTTAATACTGCTTATGGAGTTAGTACTTCTAACACTCAAGTTAGCCCTGCTAGCACTCAAGTTAGCACTGCTAGTACTCAAGTTAGTACTGCTAACTTAAGTGATGACATTGTTTATGCATTTTTGGCCAGTCAAGCAAACGGGTCTCAAGTTGTATATGAGGATCTTGAACAAATCCATGAAGATGACATAGAAGAGATAGATTTGAAGTGGCAGTTAACATTGCTGAGCATGAGGACAAGAAGGTTTTTCTAGAAAACTGGTAGAAAGATCACTATTAATGGGAGTGATACAGCTGGATATGACAAGTCCAAGGTGGAGTGTTTCAACTGCCACAAGATGGGACACTTTGGAAGGGAATGTAGATAACCTAGGAACCAAGATAGCAGAAACAGGAATCAAGACATCTCTAGAAGGACTGTAAATGTGGAAAAAAAACTTCTTCCAAAGTCATGGTGGCTATTGATGGAGCTGGTTTTGACTAGAGCTATATGGCAGATGATGAAGTCCCTATAAACATGGCTCTTATGGCTTTTTCAGACTCTGAGGTACATAATGACAAAACTTGTTTAAAAAGCTTTGAAACTCTTAAAACTCAACTTGATGATTTAAGAATAGAATTTAACAAATCTGAGTTCAATTTAGCTACTTATAAAAGAGGGTTAACATCTGTAGAAGAGCAACTTGTCTTTTATAAAAAGAATGAGGTTATTTTTTGTGAACAACTTGTTGTTTTTAAAAGAGATATCTCATATAATGACTTAGAAATTAGCATGCTTAAAAGTGAGTTAGAAAAGCTTAAGCAAGAAAAAGAAAGCAATCAACTTAAAATTGAAAATTTTGATAATGCTTCTAAGAGTCTAGACAAATTAATAGGGAGTCAGATAACTAATAAAAGTAGAAAGTGTTCTACCTCCCCCTACAAGTTTATTTTCACCCTCAAAGTTTGATTTGTCTAACCCTGGTTTAGAGGAGTTCCAACAGCCTAAGTTTGAAGGCTATGGACCTAAGACTAGTAAGAGTGTTAGTGAAGATATTTCTAATGAGGTTAGGGAATCTCCTGATGCCCCATTAGTTGAGGAGTTGATGTCAAATGATAAGTTAGAAAAGAAAACTGTTTTTCCTACTGTTGCTAAGATAGAATTTGTTAGACCTAGACAACAAGAAAACCCAGTTAGGAAACCAGTTAAGTATGCTGAAATGTACAGGTCATAAAGTCCTAGGGGAAATTAAAGAAACTGGAATAATCAAAAGTCCCAACAGTTAGGAAGTGACTTTGTGATGTACAATAAAGCTTGTTTTGTATGTGGAAGTTTTGACCATGTGCAGGCTAACTACAATTACCATCAAAGGGAAAGGGTGGTATCTGAGAATAATTATACGAGGGTGAATTACAATTATTCTGCTAAAAAGGCTCACCCTAGTGCTCACAGGAACATGACTCCAAGAGCAGTTTTAATGAAAACTGGCCTAAGACCAATTAATACTGGTAGGCCTGTTAAACTGGTCATGCCAAAACTACAGTTTATAGTGCTAGACCAATGTTACATTTTTCTAAATCAGCACCATCAACTGTAAAGAGGCCCTATCAAATAAGAACAACATTAACTAACAAAAATTTTAGCCAAAAAGTTAATACTGCTAAGGGAAAATTTTATACTGCTAGGCCAAAAGCAGTTAATACTGCTAGGCCAAATTCAACAGTAGTTAATGTTGTGAGGGAAAATTAGGTTAATGTTGTTAAGGCCTCAGCATGTTGGGTTTAGAGACCTACCAAACTTAATAGTGCATCAATTACTTTGAAGAGACATAATTATGTTGATGCACGAGGCAGATCCAAGTCAGTGATGGCTTGGGTCCCCAAAGGAAACTAATTTCCTTATTTTTATGTGCAGGGTCATCCACAAAAAGAAGATCAAGGCTATGTTGACAGTGGATGCTCAAGGCACATGACAGGGAACATGTCCTATCTCTCAGACTTCAAGGAATTTGATGGAGGATATGTTACCTTTGGGGGAGGAGCCAAAGGAGGGAAAATTACTGGTAAAGGAACTCTTAAAACTGGTAAGCTTGATTTTGAGGATGTGTACTTTGTCAAGGAGTTACAGTTTAACCTTTTTAGTGTTTCACAGATGTGTGACAAAAAGAACAGTGTTCTTTTTACTGACACTGGATGTTTTGTTCTGTCTCCTGACTTTAAGTTAGCTGATGAAAGTCAGGTTTTACTTAAAGTTCCTAGAAAGAACAATATGTACAGTGTTGATATGAAGAATATTGTTCCTAAAGAGAGTTTAACTTGTCTTGTTGCAAAGGCCACACTTGATGAATCAATGCTATGGCATAGGAGGCTAGGTCATGTAAATTTTAAAACTATTAATAAACTTGTTAAGGAAAATCTTGTGAGAGGTTTACCTACAAAACGTTTTGAAAATGACCAAACTTGTGTTGCTTGCCTTAAGGGAAAGCAACACAAAGCCTCTTGTAAGTCCAAGATTCAGAACTCTATTACTCAGCCTTTATTCATGTTGCATATGGACTTGTTTGGTCCAACTTTTGTGAGCAGCTTAATGAATAAGAAATATTGTCTAGTTGTCACTGATGATTATAGCAGATTTACTTGGGTTTTCTTTTTAGCATCTAAGGATGAGACTAGTGGCATTCTTAAGAGCTTTATAACTGAGATAGAAAATCTAGTTGATAAGAAAGTAAAGATTATCAGATGTGACAATGGAACAGAGTTCAAAAATAGAGTTCTATACTAAAGTTTATCTTCATTATGTTTTTAGTTATCCTCACTTAAAATTAAGTTATGGGATACTGTTTTTACGAGATAAAAGATGGAGACATGAACAAAGAATTCTTATCTAATTTTCGTTTCATGCTTTAAAAGTGTTCACCTTAACTAATCTTTAGAGAAAATAGCATCAATTCTATTGGAAAGAAAACCTTTCATAAAACGAATGGTGCCATTGAGATATGGAGTTTTCCTTTTGTAAAAAACCTGAGCGCGAAGATACACTGATTTTGTTAAAGGGGACTACATTCATCGCTTTTAGGTCGAGAAAAACTATGCCCTAATAGCCATCATGATTTATCAGTAACTCTTAGTCAAATTATTTCAAAGTAAACTCAAAAGAACTTTTGTCTTATTTTGGCTTGATTAATAATAGGATTTTTAGAAATATGTTAATCTAAGCATTTTAGAAATTTCTAGAAAAAAAATTTTAGTCTCCAGAAAACGGCCCCTTTAAATACTGGGCAGCCCCCTTATATATAAGGGACCGCCAGTCCTTTAAGGGACCGCCAGTCCTTTAAGGGACCGCCAACAGAAGGTCACGGATTCTCCACTGTGACCTCCTGATTTTCTGTGCAGTTGACAACTATCTAATCTAGGCGTAGCTAATTTCTGCTTTTTGATAAACATACTTTGGAATCAAAATTTTCTAACCTCATGCTTTACTACTTCAATCTATCTCTTCCACCTTAAATTATGAACAATCTTCATCACCTCATTCATCCTCTTCACCTCACTCTACCATGACTTCCACCAATGCCTCCTCATCCAATCCTTCCAAGAAAATCAAACTCACCATAATCCCTCCTAGACAATTATTTGTCAATATTTCTAGTGATGAAGAAGTGACAACTACACCCTCTCCCATTACCACTTCTTCTTCTCCAAGTGCTCCTAATGCACCATCAAAAACCACATCTACAAAAGAAACCACCTCAAGTCATGAAAACACTTCATCCTCCTTTCAATCTAAGCTACAATTATCACCAACTCCTTCAAATGAACCAACCTCTCCTCAAACTCAAAATCCTTTTCTACAAAACCTAATGGATGTTCCTCCAAGACCCTCTAATCCTCAACCTATCCAAACCATCTCCCCATTGGATATCACCCTCTCATTATCACCAATCACACCTCTTGAAATTCCATCAAGTCCACCATCACCTCAACCTCCTATCATGGGACATCCACTTTACTACAACTATCATGACTATCATGGATCAACTTGTGTTTGTTGTTTCCACAACCGTAACCTCTACTTGAACCTTCGAGATGAAATGAACATTATGTTTGCTCATCTTGAATACCTTATAACAACCGCCCTCACAACTCACTTTCCACCTCCACCTTAAATTTCTCTCTTCTAAAAGACCTAATAATGGAAAACCTAAAACCATTTTGTCTCAAAATCATGCCTATGAATCTTCTAGGATAAATGTTTTAGCTTATGCTCACCCATGCTCTAATTATCTTATGTTAGGTTATGTTTGTGTTGTGATGTAATTTTATGATTATGTATGCTTGTATTCTCATATATTGTCCTTGTGACTATATATGGTTTATTTATGTATTTCAATGAACTTTATTTATGCTTCAAAATGTGTGGATTGAATCTTTAAGATATTTGTCATGCTATGTTTGCTTGCACTTGTACCTCTAATCTTGTTTTGTAGCAAACAAATTATCGTAAGATCGATCCCTTGGTGCCCCGAACAAGGGGGAGCTTACATCAAGGGGGAGTCTTTAATCGTCGACTTCTTTCTCTCTACTCAACTCGACGATCAACCTTTTTGGATTCGACAAAAAGGGGGAGAAGTAGAATTAAACTCATTAATAATTTATAAACCTTTAAATTTTATACTAAATGAGTTTATATTTTGTCATCATCAAAAAGGGGGAGATTGTTAATACAAATAATGTCCAAAAACGTTATTTATATTTTTCGACCTCTCAATGTTTTGATAATAACAAAATGTGAAAACGTTTACGATAAAATTAAACGTTTATAAATTAATAATCATAAAATTCTATTTCTATGATTAATCACTTAAGGTATGGATAAACAAATCATTAAACATGATTAGTGATCAAGAAAATAATTTTTTCTTAAATCTTATACTTCCACAAAAATGTTTTTATAAAAATATAAAAACAAATTATTTATTAATTAAAAGAAATGTTTTATTAAAAACATAAAATTTGAATTTCAAATTTTCCCCCCAAAATGGAAGGTTCCATAACAGATACAACCTTCACCACAAAAGGACAAAAAAGGGAGCGGAGTCTAGTGGCGGCCCCCTTATATATAAGGGGCCGCCGGGACCGCCACCAGCAACGGCTACTTTTTTGTCCCCTATAAATACTGGGCCACCCATTTCAAAATCAGACTTCCTCTTGCCAAAAATTCTATCAGATCTAGTTTTCTCTCTTCTTCCTTTCTTTCTAAAACACATATCTTGATCACTAACATACCTTGATTTTGTTTCAAGTGATTAATTCTTTCTTCCTCCCTTCTTCACCTTCTAATCAAGTGCAAGAGAAGAACAATCGTATTCTTCTACATACGAATTGTTATCAAGTGATCTTTCTCTCTTCTCTTCTTCAAGATCACAAACATTCATTAGATTTATTTTGTGTTGTTGTATTAATTGGATCAAGTGTAGATCCAAGTGTGTAGATTGTATATTGGTGTGATTTGGATTGTGTGTCAATCCAAGAGTGTAGATCTTGTGAGTGTTTGAAGACTTAGTGAAGTCTTAGATTGGTTCTAGCTAAGATTAGGACTCGACATCTAGCTTAGTGTCGGAAAAGAAAGTAAGCGACGTGTAAACGGTTTTCTCCACCTAAAGGGAGCTTGTTGACATAGTAAAATCTCGAGTGGAGTGCTCGGGGAGTGGAGTAGGAACGAAGAGGTGCTTCGTTGCCGAACCACTATAAATCTCGGTGTCTTGGTTTGATTGTTTCTTTCTTTATCTCTTTACTTATTACTTGCATTATTAGATAGTTTAGTTGTGATTCATATTGTTGGTTGATTGACATACATCTCGAATCAAACTATATCATAAGCAAACTTTTAAAACGCTAATTAACCGGTAAAACTATTCAACCCCCATTCTAGTTTCTACATAATTAATTGATAAAGAATATTTTTAAAATTAATTAAATCACTTAAAATTTAGTTTTATTAATTTATAATTGGGAGTGGTTATTTATACCCCTAAAACTAGGTCTCTACCCGTCCGATGGACGGTTTTCTTAAATAGCTGATCAAAATCGTAAACCGGTATATTAAATATCAAGTTTGAATATTTATAGCATAATTAATGCACACAATTTTTGATTAAAACACTTCAAATATAAACATCAAACATTCAATTCGATTAAATAATTCTGATGAAAAAAAGACGTATAAGAAAACATAAAACAAAAATGCTTAAACGATATATTTTAGCATTTTTCAGTGTCCTTCCAATGATGACTTGATTTGAGGTTCTATCTCTTTTTCCTAAACATATTAAAAGGACTTGCTAGGGTTGAGTTGTTAGAAATATGAAACTAATTAATTGCATGTGATTTAAATTAAAGTACTTACCGATTGTGATGCAACTATGTCGTTGAGCACATTGATTTGAACATGATCATCTGAAATGCGAGACACGATACTAGCAGCATGAGTACACGTGTTATGGTTATTCTGTGGTTATCTAAATAGCCAGTGTTTTCCAACTATGTCATATAACCCATATGGAATTTTGTCTTGATTATCAGCAAAACAAATCATACAAACTAAACACAGATTTACCAATGATTTTGGTAACTCCACAATCAAATAGTATAAAAGAAGCAGAAGTCTTAGTTTTCTCATCAACAGTAACTTTCACCCTATACATGTTTGACATATGAGACGATAATTGATAAATTAAATGTTTAGTAAAATATATGATCTAAACCGTACAATATTACGTCACTTGTCTAGTAAAATCATTACAACATAAACTTAATTAATGTTATCATTACCTTGAAACTACACGTTTAAAGTTGGCTGAATATTGTAGACATTCAAACACCGAATAACCTTTGTCATGATAAGTTGATTCTTTGATAATTGAAAGGATATTGTTGTTGCAGTCAAGCATGCTATACATCTAACATTGGTTACTTATTTAAGTTACAACAGCTAATAGTATGCATGATTTAGCCCGTGGTTTGCAATGAAAATGAATTAATGAAATATACTTTACAAAAATCAAAAACCGCATATGTATAAAGCTTATATTTATTTCATTATAATCATATATTATCTGACAAATATCAATGATTTGGTTGAGTTGATGAGTGCATCCTAAGTAAGCGAATTATCTTTCAGGAGATAAGTAAAAGTTTTTTTTTGCAAGTAGACTCATGCTTGTAGTTAATGATGTAACAATGTAGATCTATTACATACGTCAGTTTATAAATAGTTGTTCTGAAGAGTTAATTCTTGAATTTAGTATATTATATATAGTTGTTCCG
>BQNB010080854.1:0-22520 GCA_026074375.1 Tanacetum coccineum
GGTTTACGAGTGTTTTCGGGTCCGTTTGGGCTATAAAAACATTAAGAAATATTGTGGTATCTATTTTATAATATTTATATATGTTTTTAAATATCATTTTATAAAACAATTAAACTATTTATATAGTATCATTATATAAACAATAAAAATATTATATCAAGAATTATTAACGAATAATCAATTGTCAGACAACAATAATATTTTTTTTACGGATACAAATACTTAAACATTTATTTAACTAGTACAATTTAAATATTGCTTTGACTTTTATAAATTAAGCAAAAACTAGTAGGTGCTATAAAATTATATGTTGTATTTATTTAAATACACTATACTTGTATGACCTATAATTAATTAGGTCGCATTTCGGAACATTCGTGACGATTACTTTGTTGATTTTGCTAAAATCACTACATTCACTTGAGGTGAGTTTATAGCTCCTCTTTCACTTGTTTTACGTTACTTTACAAATCTTGGGGGAGAATATATGCTCGTCACAACTTATTTACATATTAATTTACAGTCTCTTTACATACTCTTTTACAAACTCGTTTACATACTCACATACATGCTCGCTTTACTTATAGACACAAGTACTTTAAACGTTTACAAATACATGGCTTGCTTTTACATGGATACTATTATTTAAACTTTTATGTATTGCCTAAGTAACCATTAACCCAGTATATCTTTGGGAAGAGGCACCCAATAACTCTTACTGTGCCTTGAATAAAGTGGCATACTCTACAAGTCTGAGCCTTAGTTTCATGAACTTTAAGTAATCGTAATCATTCCTTATGTTGCATATTAGGCAATACATACTTGAAACATTTTGTGATATTGTGCACATTACATTATCATACTTGAAAATCTTGCGATCCAATACATACATACATACACTTTTGTGAATATTTAAGGATTGAAATGGTTATGCATACTTTATAAATCTCGGATTTCAACATCTTAAAAAAAAACAAGCCATTTTGTGTAGTTAGTTTGTGGTTATACGCATCTTTAAGAAAAACCTAATATATTTAGTTTATGCGTTGCTAGGTTTGTTAGGGCGGGACTTTTAATACAATATATTTGTATCTATATATATATATATATATATATATATATATATATATATATATATATACACACACACACATATATATAGTTTTGTGATTCACATTTATACTTACAAAAACCTATAAAACTCAACTTTGTTCTTGCAAGTAAATTAACCATTTTCTTTCTCTAGCTTTCTCTCTTTAAGCTTCTTCTAATTTCCTTCTCTTTTCTTCTTGAATTCGAGCAACAAGTAATGAAGTGAAGTGATTAAGGGTTACCGACACGTTCTCTCATGTCTTGTGCAAAGGTACTCATGAAGTAACGCTCCCGGACCCTTATTCCGCTGCGACCCAATTTGGGGGTGTTACAGATTGGTATCAAAGCCAGGTTATAGAGAACTAGGTTGCATATTTTACCTAGACTATAACCGTTTTCACAAACATTGCATCACATTAAACTTTTTCAAGTGCATACACATTACTTGCTTACTTGCTTGCATTATGTGTTTACATTACGTACATACATATATGCTTACATTCCCTTATGTATATTTTACATTTGTTTATATAAGGGTCATTTATATAAATACTAGAACATTTCTCAATACATTATGAATGACATGATGGTCCTTAGTTTTTTTTATGATTTTACATAATACCGTATTACATAACATTGAAACATGTCATAGTTCACCGATTCCATTAGTTATCTTACCATTCAACTCCGAGTTTGAACACCCGCCTCATACTATTGAAACACCTACGTCATCTTGTGACCCGCCTTACCTAGTGAAACCTAAGTTGGGACTTTTTTTTCTTCAACTCTATTTCCTATAGGATTTCATATTCATACTTTCTTTTAATTTTTCGTTGAACTATGCTGATGATTTTAAATTATCTATCAAACCCATGTGTCATGAAGATTTTACTTTAACTCTCTAATTATTTATGCAAACCACTCCTTAAACTATTGTAGCCTTTTAAATATTCTTACAACGACTTTATGAACTATTTAGCTATTGTCTTATAAACTATCTTACGGTCATCTTGCAAACCATTTTTTTGTCATCCTATAAACTACCTCGTTTCTATCTTGTGACTTATTTTATCACACTATAAAACTATTTTGATACTATTATATACATAACGTTAGTTTGACAAAAATGAGCATTGCATCGTTAGTCCTCAATTATACATAGCCTGATCACCTACGCATAATTCAGGAAGGACCATGCCATGCTGAGAGTAGTCACCATAAAACTTTTGTCAATAATCCATTTTTACTTACATCCTTGAAAAGCAAAGTTTTGTGTGCGTATTCATAAAACATGTTTACTTCGGGAAATCGAATTAGTAACCATGGAAATTAAGTAGACATTTACTCCATCTTACTACATAGATTTGACATCACTTTACGCCAAATCCTATCGCGAAAAGTCAAGACGTATCACTAGTCGCCCTAAGATAATTCGCCATCAAATTTGCTCGCCATTAGGGAATTTACTAAGTCATCCATTCAACGTTGAGACAATGCCATAGAACTTAGTATTGGTAATTCCATCATAGGTATAAAATCTGTTATCACCTTGGAAAGGAGAATGTTATAACTAACGTTTTAAGCCGAAATGAATGGATAAGACCACTAGGATTCAAACTTTAGTCATCACAATAAATTTGAAACTTGAACGTTTAAGCTGAGGCAATTAAGGAAGAAAATGTCGAGGATGAAAAATATTAGGTGATATATACAAGGATTTGAAACTCGTCCCAATGAGACTCTTTATATTAAGAACATAAAAAAATTTACCACGTTTTTGGAGAATTAAAAATAAGTAATCCACAACAAGTAACTACACTTCTTCATCAACACCACTTCGGAAGGCAACTCAAACTAAATTTCAAGACGAAATTTTTTTAACACGGGGAGACTGTAACAATTCACATTTTCACATCTTTCTACGTCAATAAATATTTAACTATTTATTTTAAACTTTTACGTGATCACTTTTAATTTTCAACGTTTAGTTAAATCGCGTAAACTAAAAATCAACAATCAATGTAAACCGACAACAAACAAATAAAAGTTTACGTCAAACAAGTGTTGTATTATTTTTACGAAGATAATTATTAACTTCTCATATTTTATTATTATTGGTTACATAAAACGTTTACGTTTCGCAATAAATTATATTTATGCATACACGGAAGCACCAATACCTATCTATACTCAAACAAATACCCAATACCTAAAATTAAATCATTTTACACTTCTATAAACCTATGTCCGGTTTTACAAGCTATAAACACAACAAATAAATCATAACTAGTACAATACCCGTGCGTTGCCCGTGTATAACGATTCAATAATTTAAAAAAATTATAAACTCGTTGTTTGCATATTTAAAAAAACTTAAAAACACACACATCTAAAAGTGCACAATCATTTTTACTTATGGATAAGTATTAAATCTAAAACACACCAAAATACTAAAAAAATATTTAAAAACAGACCCTCTTATGTGATGTAAATGTGATATTGAGTTTAGAGATGTGTTAAAAGTTAAAACTAGTGATATCAAATGAATTGCCCATACGAAGTGGGTTTCCATTTCTATCAACAACGGTCCTCAAAGTAATAACGGTTTGTGGACTTGGTCGGGATGATACACGCACATGGTCATTCGTGAAATCAAACCTAAAACGACAATGTTACATACATGAGACATATATCGATGTGATAGTGAGTATTAAAAGTTGCGTGTTCATGTGAGTAATGGAAATTTATTTAGATGAAATCAATTTGTATAGAATAACTGTATAACTATGTTAAAAAAACTGTACAACTTGTTTGAAACTTTTATGTTATCAAGAACAATCACAAAAGCATGAAACTTTTATTGGCTAGAAGAACATTTTGGAAAACCTCATTAAAGTAAATACAAAAAGGCTTAGTCACCTAATGTGACATCATGGTTAGCTAGTATGTTTGAGCAGGAGGTAGAGTAGCCACATTTTTTACATCGTAAATTATGTGTTGTCTAACATTGCGATAAACGAATGGAGAATCCACTCAAGAGGGAGGCCTGTGATGATGTCGTGGTTATGTAACCGTAGTATAATTGTTGAACTTGGAAGGTTGTGTGCCTAACCGCGGATGATCTCGACCTCTCCTAACTTGGGGTATTTGATAAGAATTCAAGTTTGATGAAACGGGATGACTGATGAGGAGGAGGTAATGTAGCCCGAGTTTGGACCGAGATATGACTAACATTAGTAATATCAGTTAATGGTTGTGCATTTGGTGTTGACAAAGTATAACAATTCAATAAATGGTTACTATGTCCATTCACGTTTGCATTTGGAGCATAGTTCTCATTTATTTGGCTCCTTATTTCTATTTTATGCAACAATAATAAATGAAACATTTGTAGTTCAATTATTGCCCTACTATTAACTAAACCACAATATTATAGTTCAAAAATGAGTTAGTCGAAATAAATGGGTGTTTTGAAGTATAGTTCCGATGTATTGTGTGAAATGTTAACAACAATAACATGTAAAAATGGGTTAGTCACAGAGAAAAACATATTAGACATATATAGCAGTATATGCTAATAAAATCATAATTGAATTTTAACCAACTTAACCCATTCAAAACTCAAACTGGCCCATTTTGAAAAGTATTTGATAATATCAGCTTTATTTTCCAACCCATACGCAATTAATTACAGCTGCATTAGGCTCATTGTTCATGAGAATATTCAAGTTGCTACATGTAATAAACTTCTCAATTTACATCTTTAATATATTTCTCATTCTCTTTTATTTCAAGCCTCTAAATTACATCATTTACGCTTTCATAAGGGAAAAGTACTTGGGGGTTAAAGAAGGGAGCAGTAGGAATTACAATGATGACTTAAAGATACACGGTCTCAGTATAAGTACATATATACTTGATCATTATGGATCAATATACGAATATATACTTCAAAATGAAAGGGTCATATAAACATATATATAAATGGACCAGTCTAATCATAAAAACGAACATAATAGAACGATACCTTGACT
The DNA here is from genome assembly GCA_026074375.1 of Tanacetum coccineum. Classification (NCBI taxonomy): domain Eukaryota; kingdom Viridiplantae; phylum Streptophyta; class Magnoliopsida; order Asterales; family Asteraceae; genus Tanacetum; species Tanacetum coccineum. The sequence continues at coordinate 5,127 of BQNB010080854.1, forward strand.
AAAAACAACTTTCACAATCATAGACTTTTAGTATAAGCATGTTTGTTCCAAATTTTTTTACATATAATACTTGAAAGTAGGGTAAAGAGGGGAGCAACTAAATATTGATCAACTGAATATATCATCTTCCTCTTCATTATCTTCCCACTCACATGGTAAATTTTATTGCGGCTAAACACGGAAACTTGGTTTCTTTTCTTCCTCTTGATATTGGACATTGACAAAACATCATCGAAAGTATCATTAAGAGTATCATCATACCCATCGAAAATGCTCTCATCGTCCGAACTTTCGATTTCAATAACATCGTTCTATTTCCATGTCGCCAAGTTCGCTTCCCTTTTCCTTTTCTTTGGTTCACGAATCACCTCATCAGCCAACGGGTGGGTTGTATTCATGTTGTTGTTAAAAGACGGAAAACAACATCACGCGTTCATACGAATAAATATATATCTCAAACAGAATGAAAAATGTAGAAAGGAGTGTTACCACATGATCATGAAGATCAACATCATCATTTCCAGCTTGTTGTTCATACGAAGAAGAACATGTCACGTATTGATAAATAAATTTCAAGCGTGAGATGTTGTAACATGACTTTACCTTGATTTCCTCGTTCGTTCATAGTTCATCTTTCGAATGCCAATCTCTTTTTTTGTTGAATTGATTGTGGAGGACAACTGTTCGAGTTACTCTCTATTATTAAATGCCAAATATAATCTAAAATTTTTAAAGATAAATAAATCGAATGTGGAATTGTTCTATAATTTTTTTAGATTGAAAAATAAATTATTTATTTCATAATTTCATATTGTGTTTGGATAGGATTGTTGATTGATTGGAATTGAAGATGATTATGAGGGTATACTATTTATAAGGAATTTTAGCCCCGCCAGGTATCTGCTTTTTTTGAAACATTGAAATTTTTTAAAAAAAATGACAAGTTAAACAATTAATTATATTATCAGATAAGTAGTTGTCTGTTGGAGGTATGCGTTTTAATGAGGGAGTTGTGGTGCTTTGGTTTTTATATCAAATATAATCCTAAAATTTACGTAGTATTTTTTGCACATTGTACGCTATTGGGTTTGTTCCTATAATAATATCTAATTTGCACATGTGTGTTGGTCTTTTAGTGAATTTGGCTCAAGTTTATTAATATAGGTAATATGGAATTATAATGGTTAAGATTAAATGTATCTTTGTTCCAAAGTATGTAGGAAATGGTATCTTGTAGGTCCGTCGATAATAATTTGTATAATATTAATTCTCTTTAAGTTATCTCATTCTAGTAATAAATCCACACAAGTACACCTTCAAATCCATTGTTCTCTTCAAATTGGCAATTCACTCTTTGCATCCCCTAATCTTTAGCCGTGCCCCTTTCCTAGGGAGTGGAGCTGAGAGCACTTACACCCTTGTACTCATTACCATAAACTTCCATGGTTTTGTAAAAAATGAAAAATGGGGTTTTCTTACAACGGCTTGGGCTAATAATTGGGATAGCTAAAAATATAAAGTTATCACTGTCACACGCTTATCATTTGTAAGTAAAAAACTTTTTTTATCATTTTTCTCTCTTTACTCACATTAGACGGATCAAATAATGCCTCTCCAAAACAATTCATACTTTTGATTTTTCAAAGATTACAAGCATTGCATTCTTAGTGTTTTATCAAGGTAATATCTATGGTATTACCAAGGTGGTTTGGTATTGTTGGGTATTGATTCAGCAAAGTGTGGAGGTTGAATTCAAAGAAAGAAATTAGTGGTTTTCGTAATTAGGGTTTCGGATTAGGTGGTTTGCAGTTTGGGGTTTTGTTGGCTTGGGAATCTTTTACTCATCGTTTTACGTTCTTCATACACTCTCTTAAAGGTCATACATTAATCTAATAATATTTTAAATTTATTATTTTCATATATTATATAAATGTTTATTGTAATCACCCAACTTAGGATTTTATTTTATAAGTTTATGAATTAAAACAACTATGTACTATTCGAATTATTTGTTTAATCTATGATGAAATAGATGGATTTTAAAAAGCAAGTAAATACTTTTTATAAGTTGGTTGGTTTAATTTTTTTTAGATTTTACATTTATAATTAATCTGTTGGAAGTCATTAATTATAAAGTTTATACACAAATAATAATTGAGGGACATTTTTATTAGGACAAGAATGATGGACATAAACTGTAGGACCCAAAATATCAAACAATGTTAAGTAAGACATGTGGCATTAATTATTTTAGGGACATTGTACAAATTATAATCAATCATATGACAATTCAATTTATTATATAATAGTTTATAAAACAATACACTTACATTCGACTACTGTTTTAATCGTTCTGGGGAGTAGGTGATTTGAATTTTATATAATATATATACCCTACTGATTTGAATATAAAGTACATTTCATGTGGACTCCAAGCAATATAAGGAACTCAAAAAACGAGCTATTTCCGTTGCTTTAACGAAGATGTTTATATTTTTGCACTGTGATTTTCGTTTAATTAAATATAAGTTTAATGTGTTTTTTTTAATATATTTGTTTTATATATTATGCTATGTTTTGAATCTGAGACTATTTTAGTATTTTAAAAATTGTGTGTTTTGTGAGGATTAGCTCTAATGGAAACCGTGCTTTGATTGTTAGACTTGTTTTAACACCCTATTTTTTGTTTTTACGTTGGTGTTGTTGTGTTGTGCTTAGTGTGTTTGGGTGATTTAGATGGTGTGTTTTGGGGGGGGTTGGGGTAGTTTGAGTCACTGTAGGTTTTTTTTTTATGTCGAGGTGTTTTTGGTTTAGGGTTGCGTCTGTCTAGTTAGCAGACATGGCTTTTTGTAATTGACGTTTTAGGTGGGTGGTGGGTTAAGTGATTGGGGAGTGGGGGGTGTTTGGTGTGATGTTGGTTTGTGTTTGGTATTTTAGTTGGTTTGGGGGGTGTTTTATTGGGGAGTGTGGGGGTGTTGGGTAGTCGAGTATTGGAGGGGTTATGGGGTTTTTTTGTGGTTGGTAGTGGGGGGGAGGGGGAGGGGGGTGAGTATTTTTAATGGTTGATTTTGGTTGGGGGGGTGCATTGGTGGTGTTGTTTGTTGTGGGTGTGTGGGGGGGTTTTGAGGTGGGGTGGTTTTATTGGTTTAGTGGTTGTGTTGTGATGGTGTGTTTATGTATTATGGTTTTTTTTACTTGGTTGTGTTTAGTTGTATGAATTGGGATCGGAATTATTGTTGTAGGGTAGGTTCGTTGTATTTTTACGGTTTCTGGTTGGGTTAATTGGATTGTGTTTCTTGGATCGCTGTAGTGGGAGTTGTGGTTTGGATTTTAGCTGGGTGGGGGGGGGGTGGGTTGAGTGTTTTGGTGTTGGGGTGGGTGGTTCTTGTATATTGTCGGTGTTGTAAGAGTTGGTTGCGGTTGCGATGGGCCGGTTTATGGAGGGTAGTGGTAGGGGAGGTGGGGAGTTTTGATAGATGGATAGGTCGGGGGTGGGGGAGGTGGGGGTGTGAAAAGCGGGAATAAGGGGGGGTATGGTAGGGTATTTGCGAGGGGGGGTGTGTGACTTGTGATGAGGGATATTTAGTAGATACGGGGGGGTATGTGGACTGGGTATGGGAGAGGGGTTGTAGTGGTATTAGCTGGGTATGTAAGGTCGTAGAGGGGCGAGAGGGTAGGGGTTGGGATCATTGGTCAGGGGGTTACGGTGTATTTTACTGGGGAGGGAGGGGTTTTATGGTGTAGTGGAGGGTTTAGATGGAGGTGTTTGACTTGGGAACCGTGAACCCCATGTAGTATCTTGGGGAAGTGGCACCCTGTAGGTCTGGGTTGTGGGGTCCCTTGTTGTTTTTTTGGGGGAGGGTGGGGGGGGGGGTAGGGGGGTGTTTGTGGAATCAATTGTGGTTAGGCGGGGGGGAAAGTGGGCACACTGTTAGTTCTTGTGACCTTGAATAACGATTCTATTGAGTTCTCGTTTGAGTTGGCCATACTCGAAAGTGTCTGAGAGCCTCTGTGTATTGTTCTTTAAGTTTATTAGTATTATGTAATCTCTCGTATGTTGCTACGTAGGCTTGGCATTATTCTTACTGGTGGCTATTCTGGGGGATGTTTGTTGTGGGGCTCATGTACTTTTGCATTTGTTGGTTTTATGGAGGGACAATTGTCTGTAGTCTACTGGGGTGGGGGATGTGTTGTGGTTTGTTATGGTATTGAATTCGGGTATTTGTCTCAGGGTGGGATATTTTTTTCTAATCGGCATTTTGTGTGCTTGTGGTTATTCGCATTTTAAGAGGAAAACATTTCATATTTAAAGTTTAATATGGCGTTGCAAGTCTTGTATGGTACGGGACTTGTTATTACAGTTAATAATTTGTATATTTTTAATTTTGGGATTCTATTTTAGACTTTCTTTTTCTAGTACGCTCCTTCTTTGGGTGATCACTGGTGGTAGTTTGGGTTGCGTTGGGTCAGGTGTGGGGGTCAGATTTATGTGTGATGATGCTTGGGTGACAACATTTAGGTAATTGAGGTGGGGATTCTTTTTTTAGGGTATCTTGGGGTGTGGGCAGGAGTCAGATGGGAGGTGGATTTGGGTGCATGGTTTTTGGGTTGGAGAGAGGTAAAAGGTTGGGAGGTGAACGTTAAATTTGGGGAGGGGGGGGTATGGTTTGGGGATTTTAGTATTGGTGGGGGTGTTTAAAAGGTTTTGGCTGGGGGTTCTAGGTTAATTGTTTTGAGGGCAAAGTATGTGTACTCATGTAGTACAATAACTTTTACCAGTTCCATTAGGCTTGATTGATAATTGGATCTATAGTCGCGGACGACGTTGCGTGTAATTACGTCGCACGTAAAAATGTAGATTATCCTTTTTGGGCTTATTAAATGTCTGATTCTTCTGTACTGGCCGTGCTCCCGGTTATGCTCTTTGTCGCCGTCTCTTAGGCTTGGGGTGTGGAGGGTCTTGGTTGTGGGTAGCCGTGGGTCCAGACTCATATGGTTGTGACACGAGGTTTGCTTAGGGAGTGTGTGGGTGTGGTTGATGGAAGGGGAGGACTATTTGTGAGGAAATTGGATAGGGGGGGAAGAATTTGGTTGAATTTTGGAGTGATTGAGGGTTTTTTTCTCTATTTGTTTTTGTTGCTAGATGGGTGGGGCTGTGGTAGCGGGAGGGTGGGGGGGGCGGTTTTGTAAAAGGGGTTTTTGGGTGGTTGGTTTTTGGGGTTAACATAAGATGATTTGTACAGTATATAGGGGGGGTGCATGGTGAGGGGTGCCCGGGGGAAGGATTGGATTTTGGTGAGGGGTTATGTCGGTGGGCGTGGTGATTGTGATGTCGGTTGGGTTAATTGACTTGTTTTTGTTGTGTTGGACTCTTACTTTGTGTCAGGTTGTTGGTTTTAGCTCGGTAAGGTTTTTTCTGTGATACGAATCTGTTGTGTTTGGTGGCGAGAGGGGCGGGCGGGGGGTGCGGTTGGGTTGGTGGTTATGTATGGGGGGGATTACAGGGGTAGGGGCGGGAAAGTGTTATTTCACTCATTACTGGCCTTAGATGATCTATTACACATAGGCTTGTGTATGGTGATTTAAGAATAAGGTGGGGATGTTGATTAGTGGGTTTTGGTCGTGATTGTGGGAGGGCATTTTTGGGGGGGTGGGTGTGGGGTTAGGGGGTTTGGGTTTTTTTTTATAGTAGTTGGAGAGGGTGTCCTGGGTGGGATGGTTGGGGGGGAGGTGAGCTTGTAGGTCCTTGAGTGGTATTTCGTGTGTATTTAGAGTATGATATTTAGAGGTAGGGGAAGGGGGAGTGTAGGCGGAGGGGTTAATTGTTTATGTTGATTTTGGGCTGAAAATGTATGGGGGGATAGGGGGGGGGTGGGGGGGGAGGAGCGGGGGGGATCAGGGGGAGTGGAGGGGAGGTAATAAGGGGGGGGCAAGGAATGGGGAAGGTTTCTGTTTTGCTGTATGGTAGGGGGTGGGGGGGGGTTGATTGGTAAAAAGTATAGACGTGGGGGGTTGTAGATTGTATGTTTAGGTTAGTTGGTAAATTTATTGGTGTTGGTGATTATTTTTGGTGTGGGGTGTTTTTGATATAGTGGGGGGGGGGGTGGGTTTCCCTGTTGGGGGTAGGAAAGGATAATTGGGGGATTTTGGTTTAGTGTTAAGTAATGGAAGACCGAATCGTTCCATTTCGGGTGTCATATTGTTAAGTTGGCTTCGGTAGTTTCTTGGTAGCTTGACTTTGTTGCGTTAGTGGGGGGGCGGTATTTGTTGAGTTCTATGTTTTGTATATATTTAAAAGTACAACAGTACTTGGAAGGCCGCGGTGGGAGCAGGGGTGGTATATCTTGTTTGTGGTGGGTTTAAACATGATCTGACATTGTTTTTATGCGATTATTCTCCTGGGGTCCTTATGTAGTGTCTACTTTGTATATTGAGAGGTTTTTTATTAGGGGGGGGGAACGTTGGAAGAGGTGATGTGTGATTTAGCCTTATCACCGGATTGCGGAGTCTCATGTGCAGTCGCGAGTGGCTATGATAGGTTTTAATTTTACAAGTTCATATGTATTTGAAGAATTTTTGATTACTACATGTACTCTCTCATATATCTAATCGCATACCAATGCTCCAAAAAAAATGTGGACTAAACCAATCAGGAAAGGTGAATTTTTTTGGTCGGGTCACAGGGGGAGGTGATCTGTACGGTTCGAGTTGATAGGACCGTTTGGGAGGGTTTTGAGAGTTGGTAATTTGTGGGTGGGGGGTTGGAAGTTAGTAGTGGGGCGTTACCGCACTGGGGGCTGGGTGGGTTGGGGGTGGTGGAGGGGTGGGGGGGGTGTGGATTGAACTGGTGTTTTATCGTGAATGGTCGAGTTGGTAGAGCTGGGGTATTTCTTTGGGGGGTGAGGGGTGGGGGGAATGTTTGGGGGGGGTTTGGGGGCGAAATTTTTAGGTAGGGAAGTAGAGTAGGGATGGTGTTTATATGAGGGGGTTGGTAATTGATTTTAGGAATTGGGTGTGGTTGTAAAGGGGGGGGGTGGGAGTTGGAGTGGGTGGGAAAATGTGTAGGTGGGGTTGTTATGGGGGAACGAATTGGGCAGTATTGGGTAACATAAAATTTGGTCTAAAATTACCGTCTTACACTATGTTTTGGTATATTACACATCTTTTTAAGGACAAAGCAAATGCAATTGAAGGAATAGTTTCTAAGGCTTTTATTTCCCCTATACTTATTTTGAACATTGTCTCCAATATTCTACAAGTTACCCAAAAAACTAATAAATGGAAAATAAGAAAAAGCAAAAGAAACTTGTACTCCCTTGGTTTTGCTCAATATTGGAGAAGAAACAAGATAAACCGGCTAAATTGTCATCCAAGAATCGTCCACAAGAAAATCCTAAGAACTTCCAGGCTTCTCCTTATCAAATATAACCTGCAAATCAAAGACAAGAAACAACAACACCATGCGTAAAGTTCTACGGGAGAATAATATACAACCATCGTTTATTAGGTTTAGACACTACGAAAGCAATAAAGATAGGATGAATGTACTAATGTAATCGTGGTTTTCTTCAAGGATTAGGAAAATTAAAATTTCTAGAAATTATACAAAAATAATTCTTCAAAAATTCAAGAACGAAAATTTTTCTTTGTTTCTTGGAAAAAATTATGCACAAATATCCTATTAATTATTTCTTGAAAAAATTTACTGCATAAACCACAAGAACGATTAGGACAATCATATGAATCGAAACAAACATACGACACAAGACGCAAATTAAACTAAACTATTTATTTTACATGTTTGAAATGGTTCTTAGAAACCGGATATTTTTCCCTACACTTATTTAATGCAAAATACTTTTGATTGCAATTAAGACAAAGTTAACGACAAAACAAAGCATGATCACATATAATTCAAACATATAACAACAAACAATAAAGAATAAAACACACGACACACCTAAACTGCATAAAAACAAAAAATAGGGTTGCCTCCCAATAAACGCTCTTTTTTATTAGAGAGTCTTGTAGCTAGACTCGAAGTCACACTCCTTACGTGACTCCTCCTTCGCTTGTCCTACTTCCACCAGCTTCGAATGACATATCAAGATTTATTCTTTCAATTTCCTCTTTATATGATGGACCAAGCTTATCAATATCCTTGTAAAACCCGCTTTCTAAATCAGATGCTCTTTCACATCCTCTCTTATAATCATCTTTGCTAAGTATTACCCTAAATGATAATAAGTCGTGTCCATTGCTAGTCAAGTCATCCATTTCAGAATCTCTATACGGAGTTCTATAAGTGACTTCCTTAATTTCATCCGTGAATGTAATCAACCCTTGTTCCCTATCTAATATTAGTTTAGTGATCTACATAAATGGTTGGCCAAAAACCACTTAGGATAAACTAGGATCAATGTGAGCTTCAATATTCTTGAGGATGGTGAAATCCATAACGTGACTCATATTTCCTACAAATACATGCATATCTTTCCCTATTCCAACGAAATTTAGCCCCCTAAATTCATACCCCTGATTTCTAATGGTATTGTAACAAGCTAAGGACATAACATTTATGGGTGAATCTAAATCGATATATGCATTGTCTATGAACTTGTGCCCTATCATGCAAGGAATCTTCAGGTTACTAGGGTCCCCTTTCTCAATCCTAAAGTCGAAGTTTAATGAACAACTTGACATTTTCTCTATCAAGGATTCATAGATTGATTCATCATGCATGTCTACTAAGTCAAGGGGTTCTTCATATTCCATCCATTCTCCTACTTCTTCTACTTCCTTCTCATTTCTATACGCCCTATCACCTAGATTATCCTGTTCTATGTCCCGTGACTTCTTCTATTACTGTTTTGATACCGCTTAATTCTTCTCCTACTTTTTACTCAATGTCAACAATTGTGTTAGTTGCATTAGGTTTTACGATCCCTGCTTCCCTAGGTTCATCTACTTTTCTTATAATGGTGATTGTGTTGATGAAATAAACGCGTTTGGGAGAGGAGGAGTTCTTAATTTACTCTCTGAGATGATTAAGATTGGTATTTTGGATAAAGTAACTTTGACAGACTTTTAATCCCTTTGTTTGGAGGTGCCCCATTCTCATAATGATCATGGGATATGACATTCACATGAGCAATGGGACTTTTTACAATGTCATGAATGGGTGCATTGTCAATTTTGTCTGAAACGACCTTCCATAATGTGTTGATCCTATTGAATAATTCATCTTGTTGTTGCTTGAGTCGGGTCCCAAGACTAGACAATCTTTTTTCTTGATGAGAATCAAAATTAGATAACACCCTTTCAAGTTTTGATTGAACATTAGAGCCGTACGTTGAGAATGAGCCACTTTCTGGACTTGTGAAGGGTTGAGTTCGAGCCCAATTAAAATTTAGCTTATACTTCCAAGCATGAGTGGCTTCATTAAAATTTATTGGCCCTTGGTTTGTAGCGAACGACTTACCTCCCACTTCATTGTTATGCGAGGATGCATAATCAACAAAAGCTTGCACAGTATTTTCCATGCAATATTGACTGTCATGGGGACCACTACAAATCTTACATGAAGAAGCGATTTTGTTTACTTGAACGGATGATTTAGGAGCAAGATGAGCTTCCATCAAGCGTTGGACTTGATTTTCTAGCTCAATGAGACAATGGTCGGATGCATTTGGGACATCACGAGGCAAAGAGATTGTCTTGACCAGTTTAGCGAAGTCTCTTGGATCATTCCAACTTTCGTTGTCATAAAGGGCGAGGTCCTCTATAAGTGCCCAAGATTCTTTGGCGTTTTTGTCACATAGCTTACCATCGGCCGATTGATCGATGGTTCGCCTTGTGGCGGGATTAACATGGAGCCAAAGATCGATACCATGATGAGGGACTTTTTGAAGTAAGTCCTTGAAACAAGTCCATGCTTCGGAGAGAGATTCACCTTGATGTTGTTGGAACATCAAGATGTCATTTTGGAGTTTAGCAATTCTTCTCGATGGAAAGAATTGAGCAAGGAAATGGGTAGTGAGATCCTCCCAAGTGGAGATGGATCCCACGGGAAGACGTTTAAGCCAATTGCTAGCTTGATCGCGAAGGGAAAATTAAAATTAACGCACTCGCGTTCTTTCCCTATTTTCAACATTAAGGTCAAGAGAGTCTATAATTTTAAGAAAGCCCTTAAGATATTGGTTTGGATCCTCAGACCGAAGTCCGTGGAATGAGCATCCGTATTGCACCAACCGAATGGTGTCGGATCATAGAGGCACCACATTGTTCCCATCAGGGAGCTCAATGGTGTTTCGATAGCCCTCATGGCTAGGTCAGGAATAATATCCTAAGGTACAAGGTGGATTTTCGTCTCCCATGGTGGTTAACGAAAAAGAAGGTCTTACAAAACAAAGGGAACAAAGAAAAATATAGACTACAAGAAAACTAATAAAAAGAAAAGAAAAATCTAACTTGATAGGAATCTTATGAGTAGACCTAAGCTAAATAGAATTCGAAACCTAGACTATTTCCCAACAGCAGCGCCAAAAACTTGATGTGGGTAGATTGTAAAACCAAAGTTTTGCAATCCCCTAGCAGTGTACCTAATCGTTGTAGTGTAGTATAGGCAAGACACGGAGGAGTGATCGTTCTCTAGGAGAATAGTTTGGGTAGACTCGAATCGAATGTCACTAAGGTCTAACGGTTGAGAGAATATTATTTTTGTATATTTATGGTTTTATTGAAAGCAAGTAAAATCTCAGGTTTTGAAGGGGGTTTGTTTTAAACTAATTAACTACTAATCTAATTCTAATCTAATCTAACTATGTGGAAACTCATATAGGTAAAAAAACGTGCTCACTTAATCATGCACTACTCCTTAGATTGCTCTTCCTAATCCTATTACCCGTCACCCTTGCGATGTAATGTGTAAGTATTTCCTAATTCAAAATCGAATTACATGAACCCGCTACCTATGCAATATTTTATTAGGACAACACACAAGTAAGATAGTATGAAGACTACTACAAGGCTCCCAAGAGTCATTACACGCATTAAAACACTTAAAAGGTGATCAACCCCATGAGAGCAAGGTAGTATGAAGACTGTTGCAAAGGTATCCTTTCTACTGCATCACGTTTCACTAGACGTCTTGGCATTCAATATAAGCTAGTTTTCTAGAGCCTAACATGCACACCACCAACAAGCAATAGTAAAAGGAATTACAAACTAAGTTTTATGCAATCGTAAGCAAACACTAATAAATTTAGCTTAACATGTTAATTAGAAGAGAATAACAGTTAATTAAACAATACATAGACATATCGAAAGATTAAATGGATAAAAGGACTTCACTTCAATAAAACATAGAGTAATGGTAGATATAATAGGGCTATAAAATGATAGAACCTAATAGAACGTGATAGGTTCTAGATTGTTTAAGCTCTAGATTGTTTAGATCTAATCTAGGATGAATAATAACAAAGGCGGAATATTCAAACAAAGAATCATTGTTATTAAACAAGGTTTTTCATTCATACATAAAAGCCCCAATTCTATGTGATCAATATAGAACGGTTACATACCTGTAACAGGAATCAAAAGATCCTTGAGGCTAAACCACACCAACTAGATGTCTACATCTTTAACACTTTGTGTACACACACATTTTCACACACAGGAATACTAAAAACTATGTCTATGGATCTCTTTATATAATAGAGTCCATAAGACTTTACAAGGAAAACTAATTGTATTAGGAAACAAATCTTCCTAATATTTATCTTCATATCTTTGACCAAATCTTTTAGAATCTTCATGTACTTCTACATCTTGTAGAATTCCATAATGTCGACTTTGATCCTTTTGTTTTCCTTTTGTTTTCCTTTTGTTTCATTCTTGTTTCATTGTTTTGTATCATCAAATCAATATAATCCCTAACAATCTTTCCCTATTTGATGATTACAAAACCAACATCTTGAACTTCCATGAATGAAACAATCTTCCCCTTAAATCGAAATCTCCATGCCACCATATTTAATAAGTTGCAAATCATATCTCTGTAATCTTCTTCCCCTTTTTGTAATAATCCAATAGGGGTCTTGTGAAGATATGCAACTTGGATCTTTACAACTGTAAACCATATATCACACTACCAATCCAGCCTTCCAATGACTCAAATTACCCACCATTACGCACAATAAGAAAAATGAATTTAAGCAGTAGAAACTTAAACTAGCAGTAGTAATAATGACTAGCAGTAGTAATGAAAACCTTCCCCTCAAGTGGTGCATGAATATATCCTGATGGTTAAACACTTTGTCAATAAGCTTCCCCTGAAACCAATATGTTAACCATCTCTTGAATCTTCAAATTCTGTAGGCTTTTTGTAATGATTACTGATGGAGAAAACTCAGTATAACAAACTTGATGTAGAAGTAGAATAACCCAAACTTGTGTCTTATGTCTTGTACTATTCACGTGACTCCAAACTCATACCTGCTATGTATAAGTAGACCGCAATCTCTTGACAAAATCCTCATCTTCAATGAGACACTGAGCACAACAACGTAACTCCTTAAAGTGATAGCAAATGTGCGCATTGAGCACCATAAGAGAAATCACACATTGCTCGATTTTGCAAGTCTTCATCAACACCGTATAAGCACGAACAAGTTATCTTTAAAAGTCTGCCAGATGACTTTTAAGATATGATAAGAACACGTACCCAAGTAATTCCACTTCATCTTCAAATAAGTGATAAACAATCATCTCCGTAACCAATTAATTCAAATAATCCCAAAAATAATAGCCATATAACGTTTAAGAACAAACTGTGTGTTATCCTTTTCTGTCTGATATCTCTTCATCCAACAAAGATCTAATCCGTGTGTTATCCGATATCTGATAGAGCTAGCAACATTAAATCCATAAAGCCCAAGCAGTATTAACCAATCTCCTTTTTAATGCTAGCAGTACAAACTTTCAATGACAGCAACACTAACATGTAACGAGCAGTATTAACGAATTAACTGGCAGTACTAATCACGATTTGGCAGTACTAAATATATTATGACAGCACTAACTTACATGAACTAGCAGCATTAAGTTGTATTGACAGTATTAACCATAAAAACAAAACTGCTTCGTAAACTTACTGCTTTTCAACACCTTAGCAGCATTAAGTATACTACTGTTCTTACCAATTATAAACACCACATTCTTTTCAAAATAACAACAAGCAGTACTAATACCTTGGTTTTTAAAGTCGCCTTTAGGGTTTCGAGTTTAACACTAACTAATGCATCATCGTCACCAACTTCAACAATATTTGAAGGCAAAAACTGATCTTCAATAAACCTTGTGTCATCTGATTTCATGCAACCTTCGTTAAATTTCAATCTCAAGTAATAATGATTGACATCAACTTCAACTTTTCATGATCTTTCAGTCGTGACTTGTAAGTGAACAAACAAATCCTCTTTGTTAATTGATCCAACATACATCGACCAGTAAAGAGACAAACAATGTCGATCAATCCCACTTACCAAACCCTAATATTCTTTAGGGATAAAGCTATCCACAGCCTTTGAAACACCAGTATATTCTCCATAATAAGTATTAATTCAAACATATGGACTTCCAGTAGCATTGGTCACATTAGTTTAGTTACACCACCAGTAGACGTGTTAGGCACAAAAGAGCAAGGAAAATTCAAGGCTATAACCCTAATATGATCAGATTCCACATTAAAGCTTCTAAAGGTTCCACTAGGGTTCATTGTCGATCCAAAGATTGACTCACCACAACTAGTGGATTTACCAAATGATCATATAGATTCAACGAATTGAGAAGTAGGCCTAGAAACAATACCTTTATATTCACCACGAGCACCAAGATTGTAGTAAGATTACATTGAATACTTGAGAACCTTCCAGCCATGTTTGAAACCCTAATGTTAAAGAAATGTGTCTTGTATGCATCGAATTAGGGTTTTTAGAAACCTTAGTCGACTGTCTTGTATTCGTACCATCAGACCATGTACCATCATTCAAACTTGAATCATAATCATTTACATCACCTGAATCCATACCTTTTGATAAAGAACCAAGTACCAAAAATCTAATTTACCAATTTAGGGTTTACTGAAAAACCCTAACTTCACCGAATTAGTCTATTCACCGAAAACAGAAAATCAATACCTTTTTCCTTCATAAATTCGACAATAAAACCTTGTTAGATCCTAGATCAAGAGCCTCGTGGCTCTGATACCACCTGATAGAACCTAATAGAAGGTGATAGGTTCTAGATTGTTTAAGCTCTAGATTGTTTAGATCTAATCTAGGATGAATAATAACAAAGGCGGAATATTCAAACAAAGAATCATTGTTATTAAACAAGGTTTTTCATTCATACATACAAGCCCTAATTCTATGTGATCAATATAGAACGGTTATCTACCTGTAACAGGAATCAAAAGATCCTTGAGGCTAAACCACACCAACTAGACGTCTACATCTTTAACACTTTGTGTACACATACATTTTTCACACACAAGAATACTAAAAACTATGTCTATGGATCTCTTTATATAATAGAGTCCATAAGACTTTACAAGGAAAACTAATTGTATTAGGAAACAAATCTTCCTAATATTTATCTTTATATCTTTGACTAAATCTTTTAAAATCTTCATGTACTCCTACATCTTGTAGAATTCCATAATGTCGACTTTGATCCTTTTGTTTTCCTTTTGTTTCATTCTTGTTTCATTGTTTTGTATCATTGTTTTGTATTATCAAATCAATATAATTCCCAACATAAAACCCTAAAAATGACTGTAACAATGAATAAAATCGTTCCCTAATTATTTCTCACGAATTCCACACTTAAACCCTAAAAACTAAGGTTGTATATATAGGAAAATAGACGCAACGACGTCGCTTGTTAATTGCGATGCCGTCAACCCGTAGAATCTTCTTTGGGCTTCTTAATGTCGGCTACTCTAACACCATTACCAGAATCTCTGACACTGTCTCCTAGGCACTTTGACACCGTCACAAGGAATTGTGACATCGTCTCTACGCACTGTATGCCCTCTTGATATCAAATGTCGTGTAGAGTTGTAATCTTGTTCGTTTCTTCCCTAATTGAGTCCAAGTCATGTGTATTTCCTCCAAATGCCATCCAAATGCTAAAAACATAAAAAGAAACGATTAAGCATGTGTTTTGGGCATATTTGCATGATTTAGGGGGTTAAATGACCCTGAAAAAGTGTATAAAATGACACCTCATCAGTTTTACATTTATTGTGAAGTCAATCAAGCACTTTTCACCTTACACCTTATCTGATAGCTAAAAAACCACAACAACCATGAAAGCAAGATTTATGACGGTAGGATAAAACAAAGGATACTCACGTTTATGAAAACTTCATAAACCACATATGATGCATAAAATAACAACATTAAGGGCTCATATATGTGAGGAATCAGAAAAGGAGAATTAATCTACCATAGTTTCAAAGCTACCAACATGCCATAGCAAGGATTAGATAATCTCAACTTTACTCAAGTCCACGCAAAAACATTCAAACTCTACCATCACAGCATGTCGTTATTTACATGCACTAAAAGTAAATGGAAGTACAATTAAGAATTTTTGAGCAGTTTTCTTTTTTTCGACAACAAATTCTGGCAAATATAGGAAAGTGAGAAAAATATGAGTGTAAAACTAAGACAAGTAAACGATTGAGAAAAGAGAATACATCCGGCATAGTTGCGCACCTGCTAAGCATGCCCTGCTACAATTACACAAATGATGTCACTTTTGTTCCAATCCGTTAAGAAACACTCAAACCTCATTGTCATAGCCTGTCACATTACACATCTCATCTTTCATACCCAACCAACTGTTTAAAATCGCATAAGCCAAGCAAAACACAAACAGACAATCCATTTTTTCGATAAATAAAGAGCCAGAAAAAAGATAAATAAAGAGCTAGAAAAAACAGGATGCATCTGCCATGGCTGCAAATTCAATGAGCCTGCCCTGCAACGACACAAACATTCTTTCTTAAGTAATTTGATAATCGAAAACAACGTTAAGTTTGTTTCCCAACTCTTACCCAATAGCTCGGGTCAGCGCAACATGCATAAATCTCGCGTTAAGCCAGCGGTTTCATTAATGTGAAGCGACTACATAGGAAGGTAGCAGGAAGATAAATGGTTAAAAATGTTTAAACTAACGATATTATGGATCCCTTTAATAACCCAAAAAATGGTAGAATTAGACGGATAAAGGAGAATATATCCGTCAAGAATCTCATAAAGAGGACCGACATGTACCGCAAGCAATTTTCAGCAAGCTAAGGTGCAAGCAGTCAGCAGTGGGAACCAAGTAGTTACGTAAACAGATGTAGCAAGAAGACTTGTCAAGTGGCTTAAACATCGTTCTGTCTAGAAAACACGGTTGCATTTTATGCCATCATATGTTTCTCATGCTAAAAGCACGAATGACCGATAGAGTGAATCATGATAGACAAGCAAGTATCATACACAGTAAAAGCAGACTCCACCACCAAAAACCATTAATCTGAAAAACACTTCCCTGGTTAGCCGGCAGAGTTACACCGCCAAACAACATGATTTGGCAACACGCAAGCCTTGCTCAAGGAGTAATAAGGATAAGGGTACTCGATATAACATCACTGTAAGACACAGCGCTGCTTTAAATCATATTAAGCCCTTGACTACCCGTCGAGAATCAATTGGTTCGGAATTTGGCCAACAACAGTCTGCCAGCTCCATGTTCCAAAAACCTCCATGATGACTGCACATACATGTGATAATGGAAAATAGGTGCACAATATACAATTAACCCAACTAACATATAAGTATGGCACTAGTTTTTTAGTCCTCAAAGTTGTCAACTTGGTTTTGAGCTGATACGTGAATAGAGCCAGATCAAACAACAGCTCCACAATGTACTCAAGCCACCTACTTCGTAGAGCTAATCCTCCAACTCGATGAGTTCACAATAGTACCGACTCCAAACCCTATCCTGGATAAATGTCATATAGTTCCGGATGCAAAACACGGTTGTATTTTATGCCATCTAGTGTTTGTCATGCCAAAAGAACGAATAATCGGTTGACCGAGTCATCATAGCCAACTAGATACCACCCACAATAAAAGCACACACCACCACCAAAAAAACATACAATTGAGAGACGTCAACATTCTCAAAAAGCGCTTAAGGTGCCAAATATAATCCTAAGATAAGACGTAGCAAGACCTAAGACTATACTGAGCATCCTTAGACGCCTCAACAATCTATTGCACTGAGATTTTGAGAGTTAAGAAAACATTTTTTAATCCTTCAAGCCGTCAGCTCGGC